>JABFAF010275038.1:0-10123 GCA_013677275.1 Gossypium schwendimanii | reverse complement strand
ATAATAATAATAATAATAATAATAATAACAATAATAATAATAATAATAATAATAATAATAATAATAATATTCCTTTTCTTTTTAAAATATTGTAATGCCCCACATTTGTCCTAATGTCTAATAGGAATGGAAGCGTAAATGATTTTGGAAATACTTAATATTTTAAACTTTGAAACAATTTAATAAATTCATATCAATGAGGTAAAAATCAATTTGTTAGTGTTTAGAGATGTACATGACCGAATACAAGCTTTAGAGAGCCCAAAACTCACAAAACAATGCAGTGACACTACTTAGGGAGATATGAATCAATATATAACCCCATGTTGAAACAATTCCAGTTTGAAAGTGGTTTTCTTGCATAGCGGCAAATTAATATTATGAAAATCTACTCTGTCTGTGATACTTACAGCAGTAAACCTAAACTAAATTCACATTTGCGTTTTCGGATAAGCAAATCCTTGATGTTTTACGTCTTTCAACCAAATGATCTTCTCTGCTATTCTTGTACCATGAATTGCTTCGAGTGTGGGCTCGAATAACTTGAATCAAAACACATAACTAGAAAAAACAATTCCTTTTGGGGTTAAAACAAAAATTCTCTCTTCTTTAATAGAAACCGGTAAAATTGTTATTCTGAAAAAATATATTTAAAATTTGAGAATAAATTCTCTCTATTTTTTTTGGTAGAAAAATAATCTTTCCAAAGTTTTGTTAATAGCTCTACTGGTGCCATCTATTTATAGGAAGAGAAGGTAGAACCCTTGTAGAGTTGTAAAGGTTTATTTTAAATATAAAAACAATGTCATACTCAGAGTAGGAGAGGGGTGAACATCCCACTCTTGTATTTCTACTAGGGTTGTCGCCCCCTTAATGGTATATAAGGGGTTTTGGGCCTCTTTCACATCGAGTCTAATTATGAGTACTTATTGGGCCTTTTTAACCTAGTACTCTGTAATATGATCCAACCTTTATCCATTTTTCTATTTTTCCAAAAAAAAAATTCAATATTTACATATTAATTAACTTTCTCATCTCAATTTTTTCTCGCTAAAATTTTTAGCGATTTTACCCCCGATAAAATTTTGAGGAAATTTATTCAATATGTCACAACTCAACATGTTCACTATGACTGAATGATTTACTTCATTTTCAGGCTTCAAAACAGTCTAAAAATATAAACTCATTCTTCCATAATTTTTTTAAGTAACCATATATAAGGTTGCAAATTTCAAAATTCATTTCTATTTCGATTTTTGGAAACTTACATTCATTTCCAAATGATTTCATTTCTCCGTTTTAGAGAAAACCATAGTCATTTCTGAATGTTTCATACTTTACTTTTTCCATTCTTTTTGTTCATTTCTATTCAACACGCAATTCATTTCTGGTTTCAAAGACCTACCGGAGGGATCGATTGGACATATGTAGTTAAGGCTTAAATTATTTATAATTAAGTCTTTTTGCCTATTAACAATAAACTCATTTAGTCACGAATTCATTCCAATATGGTATCGTGACTAAGCTCTCCCCAACGACATACCATTACGAAAGCAACTACTAAGTGCTCATCCAATAACCTTGTCATAAGTGTATTAGCCTTATAAGATATCATTGGTCTCTTTAGGATAATATCCGCTCTCCCAATATGATCTTATTTTATCTCATGGTAACTATTACATTTTCTTTCATGAAAAGTCAATCACTATCAAATAGTGATCAAGTCATCCATCATAAATATAGATGACCCGTGACCACGATTACTTTTCATCAACCATGTAATACCAATGAGAGGATATCATTTACCCACGCTTTGGGCTACGAATTCTAGTGTTGTGAATGACTCTACAGACTATAGAAGTTTTACACCCAATGCACCAACTTTTGGTTCCTTATCTATTTGAACTCAGGCTTTTCTTTACATCAAAGTGAATGAGTCACACATACATAGTCCACCATCCACTCAGGATTTAGGTATGCCACACTTTGAACGTCACAATGGAATAAATCTATAAATAGACTTAGAATCTATTCTGCTTGGGTCATATATGATGTACTGTTAGTCCAATTAGTCACATCTATATCTCTATCTTTGATGGTTACTAAACTAACTATAAATACGACTAAGACAAGTGCACCTATAAAACAATAGTATAGTTATGGTGAGTAGAGAATATCGTATGCACGAGGACTAAAAGTACTAGTAATTATCGTCTTTTTATTATTTAGCCAAAAAATTAGAGTGATTGTGCTTTAATCTAAATTTACCAAAGTAATTTATCTAAGAACGCAACAGAGAATGAAATAGGAAAATAATCAAAGGTAACCAATGAGATAGACAATACCCAGGAAAGAATCCAGCTAGACTTCACCTATTATTATGGATCTGAGTTAAACTATTTATTCACTTGCTACTTGATCCGTAGAAATCCCTAAATTATGTTAATATCTTTTTCGAGAGTAAGAACAGTTGACTCTAGGTTGATTAATTGAAATTTATTTCTAATTAAAACCCCTATTGTCGCATTAACTTGATCTATGGATTCCCCTATTAGATTTGACTCTAATTCAGTAGATTTATGTCGTCTTATTTCTAGGATTGCATACAACTCCACTCAATTATGCTAGATCTACTCCTAAACACGGACTTTTGCTCCACTGAAATAAGCACATTAAACATGAATTAATAGTTTGAAAATATTAAAACAATAAATAAGCATACATAATTGAGAACAAGAATTAAGTATTTATCGCATAAAACAGAAATTAAATAATATAATTCATCATAGGTTCATCTCCCCTAGGTATCTAGGGGATTAGTTTATAATCCTGAATGAAAACATCTCAAAGTCAGAAAAACCACAAGACATAAAGAAACTCAATAAAACTTTGAAAGAAAGTAAAAGGAGATCTTCAATCTTGATGAAGAACCGCTTCCGAGTTGGCTCCGATGGTGTTCTTCAAGTGTTTTCTTTAATCTTCTCTGATTGCCCTCTTAGGTCTTCTTCTAATTGATATTTATAGACTTTAAAATGCTCAGAAAGCCTAAAAATTAGGTTTTACAGCATATTTAGGAAGCAGGGTGCAAAAACGACACAGGCTGGCACATGGGCCTGTGGCCAGCTCGTGTGGAAATGCACAAGCCGTGTGGATCCTAAAAATAGTTCTATTTGCCTGATTTTGGCTCGTTTTTCACTCCCAAATGCTTTCCAAAGTATAGAAACATGAATTTAAAGAATTAGAAGCACCAAATTCACTAATTTGCATAATTCAATAATCCAAAAATGCATTAAGAATGGAATTAAAATATGTTACTTTTATAGCTTGTCAAATATCCCCACACTAAAGCGTTTGCTTGTCCTTAAGCAAAATCCTCAACTCACATTAAAACTAATCTTTCTCAACTTGTAATTCCCATCAATAATGTTTCAAAATAATTCAAAAATAATCATACATTGACAATTCAACTAAAAGAGCACTAAAAATTCAAACAATCCAAGTCGAAAATTTTTAAAGCATGAAAACAATGGTATTTCCCCTTATCTAAGTAATTATCTTTAATTCAAAATTGACAAGAATGACATACTCACTAAAGATTCACTCAAATTACTCAAAGTGTTTAAGGTTCAATAATATGCACTCAATAGTTGAACAAGAAATGTCATTACCATAGGCTTGCATGAAAATCAAATCTCCACCACTATAAAATGAGATGATACACAAATCAAAAGGTCTTTAAGAGATTGTAACGAGGCTTAGTTTAAGGGTGTGGAGAAATGCCAGAAAAGTTAGTTATAATCGAGATCGAATTGTTAAATTACCAAACTAGAAAAAATAAACAAATGCTGAATTAAAAATAATTACATCAATCAAGAACTATTCAAGAATAAAAATGAGCTTCTTTTCAAAATATGAATTTAATTGTTCAAGCTCAATCAATATAGAACTAAATAATAATAATTTTTTTTTCTTTTGGTTTTTTTGATAGATTTTTTATCTAAAAGAATTAGAAATAATTTGACTTATCAAACAGAAGAGCATAGTTAAGCAACTAACCAAATCAAATCTCGATAAAAAGGGAGTCAATAAAATGGGAAAAAGTTTAAACGAAAAGATGGGTTATGGGTTAACATTAATGGGTAAATTAAGGAACGGTGTGTCAGGCTCAACAGGGTTCACTAAGGGTTAATTATGTAGGTAGGCTTTTTATAGGATCAATGGGCTAAAACCTAAGTGCCTTTATCATCTCAGTATATCAAATCAAAAGGTGTGCTCTCGACATGTAAAATCGAAGCAAGTTCTAAAATAACAAATCAAATTAACACACTCATAACCAATAATAGGACGAGCAAGAAAAATGTATTCTCTAAAGGCTAAAAAATCTCACAAAAAATCATGGCTTTTTATGTCAAACTTGCAAATCTCAAACTTTAAGATAATACTTCAATTTAGGGAAACAACCTAAAAAATTTTAATTTCTAAAAGTAACTTATCATGCTTGATTCTCTCATGTCTTCAAGTTTAAATCAACCAATACACAAGTATCTACAAATTAATCTAAAACACATCAACAAAAATTCCAAATCGACAAAAATTCATTCTAATGGAAGTATGAGAAAATTACTTAAATGCAAGATATAATTTAGGGATTTTCTAATAATTACGTAAATAACCTCTCCACACTTAAGATGTACATTGTCCTCAATGTACAAACATATATAATCATAGTATAAGCAGAATATCATAAGAGAGGGAGAAAACTTAAACTGCTCTGAATATTGGATGAAATTTCTAGAATGGTGAAAAGTGAAATTGTAGACAAATCTAGACATAGTGCATGATTCCGAGCAAACTAATAAGAAAATAAACACAAATAGTGAAGAAGGTTAAAAGGTTATTAAATCGATTAGGAACAACCATAAAGATAAAAATATAGTTCAAAAGGTAAGGAATGAACTAAGAGTACGAAAATAACAATAAGAATAACTAAAAAATAAAAAGAAAAATAATAAAAAGAAAAAAAATAAACTCAATGGTCTTCATCATCAGAAGCGTCGGTGTCGTGAGTTGCCAATGTTGAAGAGAAGATATGGAGGTGCTGACAGATTTGTTATAATGTGGCATCCTACTGTTGAACCTCTGAAAGCAGTGCTACTTGAAACGAGTGAACCGCTCATAGAGGTCCTCTAAGGCAGTAGTAGAAGAAATAGGACGGTGACTCAAAGGTGGAGGATGAGGTGGATCCTCGTGATGGAAAGGGACATCATTAGTAAAGTCCTCGAGCTCATCCTGAGGGTTAGAACGAGATAATCGATATTGAGGAGGATCCATTCCACAAAGTCGCTCGATCATCCTCATATGGGTCATGCTTGATATTCCCTGTGGGGACATCTGGTCGGTGAGTGCAAGCAAGGAGGACTGCTCTGGTGTGTCGAGGAGACTGTAGTGTCGAGTGAGTCGAGTCACAGGAGGGCCTAAACAGATAGGACTCTTCCTGTTGCGGTTTGTTTGATGGCGAAATGCGAGAGCGATGAAGTAGGCTAAATAAAAAAATATGCCATGTGGCCATGCTCTAGAGAAAATATGCATCGGTGGTACTGACGACTTCGTTGTTCTCTCTCCTACCGGTCAAAATGTGGGCCAAAAGGGCATGAATATTGATTGACTCTTTAACATCATAGCAATAATATGCAAGCGTACACTGTCGATGCAAGTATAGTAGATAGACGTGAGTTAGTCAGATATCGATCCCATAGGGATGGGTGTCTTTTATCTATTAATGTCGGTACAATAACTAGATATAAATGAGATGAATTGTGAGGATAGTTGTCGATGCAATAAATTTAAAAACAACAAAATAAAATATGATGATGATAAACTGGGATCCCCAACATGAATCTTCAGCAGGATACTAAATGCTTACAAGCTATAATAGTATAGGTGATTGTCGATGCAATAAAATTCAATGTATATCTTACTCAGCGTTACTCCTCTATTTAATCTCAGACTTAACTATGCATATTAAACTCACCTTCTAATGATGGCAGAATGACACTATTAAGAAGAAGTAGACTAAATTTATCTAATCCTCACTCAACTTCCGTTGTAATGCTTATTGGCTCAAACTGTCAATACACTTTCAAGTGTCAGTGACTGCAATAACACTTCCGTGTAAAATAAATTCAAACCCCAATATTAAATAATAAAAGCAAGATTAAATAAGAAAACATTTCACCAAGAATTCATCAGTACTTTCATACAACCAGAAACCAGAGAATAATCACTAGTATTTAGAAAGAAATAAGAAAGACTCGAATGGAGAATACTATCCCTAGACAACACGACTGAATCTCTCTATTCCCTCTTGTCGCACACTTAGGTCTCCTCGTCAGGAGCTAGTTTGCATTTGGTTTTCATGTTGGCTCACTCGTGAAAGGTTTAAGCTTCCATAGCCACAAGCTTCAAGGTTGGATGATGAAGATGATGATGGAGAAAAACCATTCTAGAAGACCCTTTTTTCTTCTAATGTCCACCTTTTATGTCTTCCCTCACAGTACAAGTGTCTTTTCCCTAAAATTATTCTGTCATTTTTCGTACAGGTCGGTTATACTAGACTAGACAGCTTACATAATTTTGGATACAATCTGGAATTAACTCATGCAGCAACATTAATGCAATAAGATAAAAAATTTAAGGATAAAATAGGCTAGGATTCACTGAGTTATAAAATGTAATTTGCTAAACTGAAAATGCTAAAATGTATGCTAAGGATAGCTAAATGGGAAAAATTTAACCAATAAGTAAGGGGAAAACCTATCTTCTTTCTAGTGGTATCACACCCCAAAACTTGATTTTTTACTTGTCCTCAAGTAAAACAGAAACCAGTAAGGCTACAAAAGAAATTTACTAAGGCAAATGATCATTCTAGCAACTTGAACCCATTAAATTCCCAATGGATGAATCACATTCAGATGAAAGAATATTGCGCTGATAATTCATAAGCCTGAATGAACAAGGTTGCAACTTCATCAATGCTAACATTATGCTTCAAACCCTAAGTTCTATCTACCATTACAACATTTATTGTATAATACTAAGTAATTATATATGTTTTCTTTGGAATAAGGGATATCGTTGCATTACTGTACCCTTGTTCCTGAGAAGTAATGATGGGGTGCAACAAACCCTCAGGGAGTACGTAATTACGCCGACACACACTCATGCAGCGACAGCCTTTGGCCAGATTCATTTTTCTAACGCTTGTATAGGAGTGTTCCCTTTTTAACATTCTATACTATACCTACTTTGGAGTGTCTCTACTTTATAACTATATATACATATAAGTAGCTGTATAAAGTAGATTCATTCAATATTTAAAGAATGATAGCAGTCATCCATTACTAATGCAACCTAATCCATTAATCAAAGAATTGAAGCTATAATCTTCTATCAAATTTATCCAACTCATTCATTGCTAATTTACATAATTCAAAAATTAAGCATCGAATGTAACAAAAAAATTTTTTTTTGAACAATTTTCATTAACTATAATTAAACCTTGCATGCTTCATTTTCAAAAAAAAAAATTTGAAATGCGGATGCAATTCCAAGCCCCATGTGCATTCCCTCAAATTTAAAGTTTACATTATCACTAACACTAAAATGTAATGACAATGAAAATGCAATGACAATGTATACTTATCAAAATAAAACCTACAGCTACATGCAATGCATGAATACTATAACTAAAGCTTAAAACAAACTAACTCAGTTATCTGCAACTGTTGATGTGGTTGCATGATGTTTCTTTCTCCTCCTTTTCTTCTCCTCTATTTTTCATTTTTTATCCTTGGAGCGCTTCCTTTTCTTTTCTTTGGGCTTTGTGTAGTTTTCAGATTGCTCCTTAGTTCTTGGCTCAGCCCCGGCATCGACTATTGTTTGTGTAGGAGAGGCCACTTGGAGTGGTCCAGTGTAGGCCACTACTGACCATGAATTGCATTGCTCCTCACTGGTGACTTTAACAACATCCGCTGGTCTCACTCTAGTTTGCTCCAAATTATCAATATTTGCACCCACAAACTCGGGTACGGTGACAAACTTCTCAACAAAATCTTCTTATTCTTATTCTTTCTCATTTTTAGCAACTTCCTCTTCTTCGGCAACAACTTTCTCTTTTGCAACAACTTCTGCTTCTATAGCATCAACTTCCTTCTCAACAATAGTGTCTTCTTGATCAGCATAAATACCATCCTCAAACAAGCTATCAATCTTTCACAAGCATTCTTCGATGTCCCTAAATTCCTTTTCTTTCTCATTATCAGAGACTTGCACAATGAGTAAGGATGCCACCAGTCTATCTCAATCTTCTAAGTCGTCATCCAAGGAAGAAAGGTCATAATTGTGAATGATTGTTGGAAACACAGGGAATTTCGGTAGTGAGGATGGGCTCAATTGGCCTAATGTGGCTATAATAGAACTGTTACAGGCTCCAGTATAAGCATAAAACAAATTCTGGGATCTCTCAATATCTTTTACTATAGCGACAAGCTTGATCTACCTGTTGTTTATTGGATTTACCATTTTTTTGACATCCTTCAGTTTGCGCCATAAAGATGTCTCTGCATTCAGGTTAGTTCTTTTACTGTCGGCTTTGTCTTTGACTTTTCTTGTCTTGCTGGTCTTCGCCTCCTTCAGTATTGTCGTGTCCTTGCCTCGAGTCATTCTTTCTACAAAGGCTTCATTAATTTGGCCCTTATTTTCCAAGGTTTCCTTAGCAGCACCGGGCACGATTTCTCTTTGCTGGCACAATAACATCACCAGTGATGGGAAAACTAAGATCCTAGTCTGCCTTGCGGTGTAGTCAGCTATTTCATGATGAAGTATTATACCCACATCAATTTTTTGGCCCTTGACGATAGGTACTAGACACATTCTGTTTAGGGCGACTTGGTGTTGTGAGTGAAGGGCTTTAGTCTACAGTTAACAAAGTGAAACCAAAATTTACCTTGCAACGTCAGGAAGCGATGGTGCATTATATAGTTCTTTTGATAAGAACCCATCCAAATTGCTCTTTTGACACACAAGTTTCTCATCAACAGGTTTTGTTTTTCATCTGTTATGTCATCCATGAACTCAGAGTGTTAGCTGACATCAAGCTTGGTGTTATACAGCTTGTTGATGTTTGCAGCGTCCCATGGTATTAAACCTTTTCGAACGAAAATAAATTCTAACTCATGATTGTAGAGATTGGCATAGAACTCACGTACCAGTGAAGGTGAGTAGCTTCTAGGATGGTTGTAAAAAGTTCCCCTCTTTAACTTCAAGATGGTTTTAGAGACTTTTTTACCCAAATTTTGTTGTAGCGAAAGAGAAATGCCTTGCTCAGGATGAAAGTTGCATTTCAATATGTTTTTGTGAAATCGTTCCTTTGCCGCTTTATTCAAAAAAAATATTGGCTCCTTTGTCTGCATCAGCCTGGGGGATTTCGATTCATGGGTTGTGGGAGTAGAGGATGCATGCTCCTAAGTAGATTTGGTGGTTTTTTTAACTGAGCCTCTTGTTTTTGCCATCTTTTGTTGAGGAAAAATGTTTTAAAGGTAAAAAGATTGGATTTTTAGAAAAGAAAAGAAATAAAAATGGTTGTTTGAATGCGTTACAGTCGGTACAGTAAGGGAGATTTTATAGTGAGTGAAAGAGGAAGATGGAGAGGCGTGTTGTTTTGTGGGGAGATATAGGGCTGGCGGTTGTTGGAATGCCGGTACCACTATGGCACAGCAAAAAATTAAAACATTCGGCAATCCTAACCATAAATCCATGTGTGAGGAACGAATCGGGGTGAAATAAAGGTTTCAAAATTGCTGAATCTTTATTCTGAGTAGACAGCAACGCCTTAGCAACGAGTAATCTGATCTACTATCAAACCAAGCCGCAATCTATCGTGACTCCGGCCTCTACGTAATCCACCTAGTTGACAATGAACAGAAGGAATCCCTAAAACTATTTTGAAAAACTTTACTTTGACGGTTGCTAGACCCCAATTAAAGAAAAAACATGATTTTTATATCTATTTTTAGGATTTCTAGAAATTAAATAAATATAACTATGTTTTAAACCAAAAATTATA
>JABFAF010274982.1:0-13683 GCA_013677275.1 Gossypium schwendimanii | reverse complement strand
ATTCGCGTTGTACATTATCATTCTATCGCATTTTATTCGCTTAAAAGGTTATGTTTCATATCATTTAAAAATCAAAATCATTTTATTCAAAAGTCTTTCAAGATAACGCAATACTCGATGTTTGGAATCTTCGAGAGGATTGAGCCCTAATGTATTGGGTTCCTATTTTCTTCGTTGAATCTAAATAATCGAGAATATTCTTTAATCAAAATACATAAATAAAAAGCTCATTCTTCGGAATTCGATACGTTGTGTCCTAACGCATTGGATATGACATGTTGTTTTCTCAAGACGAGGATTTTTTTTAACAAATGAAAATAAAGCCAATATTCGATATTTAAGAATTTTGTGAAATCGAACCCTAACTTACTGGGTTTTTATTTTTTTTCATTTGACCCAAATAATCGGATATCCTTCTCAAAATGCACAGGTTTTAAAAGTCAAAAGATAAACTTGATTTTGAGGATTTAAAATGTCGCACTCTAACTTACTGAGTGTGACAATTTATTTCTTTGAAATAAGTGATTCTCATCATCCAATTCATTTTATTCAAATTTTCTTTTCAAAGGATCGTATTTTAATATCTTTTCAAATTCTCGACACTAAGACATTAAACAACCAATTTGGTACCAATTTTGAGCATTACGAGGGTGCTAACCCTTCCTCGTGCGTAACCGACTCCCAAACCTATTTTCCCAAAATTCGTAGACCTAAAATAGTTTTCAAGGTGATCCGATCACACCTCATCAAAAGATCGGTGGTGACTCCAATTTTCGTTTTTAAGTCGAGAACAAATTTTTGTTAAAAAAATGGTTTCGACAAACTCCATAACTCTTCAGTGCGGTTCCCACTTGGTTGCAATGAAAGTGTGTACCCTGATCACTAATCAATGCCTTTGGTGTGCCAAAGTGGGTGAGTATATGCTTGTGAAAAAATTGTAGCAATGTCTTTGCATCATCCTTTGGGACTGCAACAACTTCCAGCCACTTCGAGACGTAGTCAATAGCTACTAAAATATAAAAGTTTTTAAACGAACTCAGAAATGGTCCCATGAAATCCATACCCCAAACATCAAATAATTCAACCTTTATAATTGGCTGCTACAACATTTCATTACGTCTGGATATAGAACCAGTGCGCTGACACCTATCGCATTGATTCACATAATTGTGAGTGTCTTTGAATAATGTCAACCAGTAGAATCCTGATTGGAGAACTTTAGTAGTAGTTCTCACTCCACTGAAATGACCTCCATAAGGAGCATTATGACAATGCTTCAAGATTGAAACCATCTCCTTTTTTGAAACACAACGTCGAATGATGTTCTCATTGCATTCCTTGAATAAATATGGCTCGTTCCAATGATACTTCACTATGTCACGAAGAAATATTTCTTTTTTATGGTCGGTGACACCCAATGGGAGTTTTTCACACACTAGATAATTAACAAAATCCGCATACCAAGGAGTTGCATCTACAGTAAATAACTTCTTATCTAGGAATGTGTTGATAACTTGAAGTATGTTTTCATCTTCGCTACCACTTCCAACTGAGACAGATGGTCTGCAACTTGATTCTCTGAACCCTTATGGTCTTTTATCTCGATGTCAAATTCTTGCAATAGTAATATCCAGCATATTAGTCTTGGTTTGGCATCCTTTTTTGCAAAGAGATTCTTAATGCCGAATGATCAGTGAATATAGTAACCTTTGCGTCAACAAGACATGAACGAAACTTGTCGAAAAAAAGACTACAACTAGCAATTCTTTCTCTATGGTGGTATAATTTAATTGAGCCTCTGCAAAAGTTTTGCTAGTATAATAGATGGCGTGAAATATTGTTCCCTTTCTTTGTCCTAAAACCGTACCCCCATTAAAGTCGCTTGCATCGCAAATAACTTCAAAAGGTTGAGACCAATTGGGTGCAACGACAGTGGGTACATTCACTAGCTTCTTTTTTAACTGAATAAAGGCATCTAGACATGCATTGTCAAATAAGAATTTTCAATTCTGTTCTAGCAATGAGCATAAGGGCTTTACAATTTTCAAAAATCTCTAATAAACCTTCAACAAAACATTGCATATCCTAGAAAACTACGAATACGTTTCACGTTTGTTGGTGGAGGTAATTTCTTAATGATTTCCACATTAGCTTTGTCTACTTGAATGCATTGACTAGAGATGTCATGTTCTAACACAATGCCTTCAGTTTCCATGAAATGACATTTTTCCCAATTCAGAATAAGATGTGTGTCCTCTCATCGCTTTAATACTTTATCCAAATTGTCAGTGCAATAATCAAAATCATTCCCATAAACTAAAAAATCATCCATAGACACCTCTAAAGAGTCTTCGATCATATCTGAGAATATTGCCATCATGTACCTTTGAAATATGACTGGTGTGTTGCAAAGAACGAAAGGCATACAACGAAAAACAAAAGTACCAAAGGGGCAGGTCAAGGTTGTTTTCTCCTGATCCTTCGGTGCAATAACAATTTGATTGTATCCAGAATAGCTGTCTAAAAAGCAATAATAGGCCTTTCTAGCAAGTCGATCCAGCGTTTGTTCGATGAAAGGAAGTGGGAAGTGATCCTTCTTTGTGGCCATATTTAATTTGTGAATCCATACAAACTCGCCATTATATGGGAATACGTGTAGGAATTAATTCATCCTTATCGTTGTGAACCACAGTGATGCCATTCTTTTTAGGTATGTAATGGATTGGACTTACCTAATTGCTATTAGAAATCGGGTAAATAATTTCAGCATCAAGCCATTTTATGATTTCCTTCTTGACAACTTTCTTCATCTTTTCATTTAATCTTATTTCTTGTTCAATCGATTGCTTGCCTTCATCTTCCAACTTTATCTTGTGCATGCAAAAAGAAGAACTAATACCTTGAATATCTGCAATACTCCAAGCAATAGCCCGTTTGTGTTGCTTGAGAATATGGATCAATTTTTTTATTGAGTTACATCCAGTGTTGCGGAGACAATAACTGGAAGAGTATTGTGATCACCTAGAAAGAAATATTTAAGATGACGAGATAGTGTTTTCAACTCCAGAGTAGGAGCCTCTTCAATAGATGGTTTGAAAATTGGGATTGTTCTGTTGGTTAGGTCTAGGGATTCAATCTTGCATCCACGCTTGAGTTTAAGATTATTAGCTTCAACAAATGTTGTCACAATCGTCTAAGGATTCGACATCATATGTCACTGCAAACTCTTCAAAAAGTACTGTGCTTTGGTCATTGAATTCTTCCTCAATTAGATCATCTAGCACATCAATAGTATGGCATTCTTCTTTGTCCTTGTATTGAATAGATTCAAAAATATTGAAGGTGACTTCCTCATTATTAAGTAGCATGGTTAGTTCACCTTTATAAACATTAATAAGAGTTTGACCGATGGCTAAAAATGGTTGTCTCTAGATTATGGGAACCTCTTTGTCTGCCTCACAGTCAAGTATGATAAAATTAGCCGAAAAACGAATTTATCCACACGAATTAAGACATCTTTTACTTTCCTTTCAAGTTGAGCTAAGGATCGATCAGCTAGTTGTAATGTCACTGTAGTAGATTTCATGTGACCAATTCCCAACTTTCTGAAAGTATATAATGACATTAGGTTAATGCTAGCTCCCAAGTTACATAAAGCCTTACCTAAATAATGATTGCCAATTGAACATGGGATGGTAAAACTCTCAGGATCTTTCAATTTAGGGGGTAACTTGTTTGTCAAACCAGCACTACAGCCTTCTATGAGTGCAATAGTTTTAATTAATACCAGTAAGCTTCTTCTTCTTGGACAAGAGGTATTTCATAAATTTCCCATAACTTAGAATTTGTACCAGAGCCTCCACTAAAAGAATGTTGATCTGTAGTTACTTTAGTGTGTCTAGGAACGGTTGATAGTGCTTGTCATTATAGTGCTTGTCATGCTCATTCTTCCTGAATCTATATAGGAAGGGTAAAGGTAGAGATATATCTACTTGCGCTGACATATTTGATTGCCATGACAGTTTTGAAGATCGGACATTAGGCATATGAGTGACAATTTGTGAAAATTCTTTGTCTGATGCATTGACAAATTCTTCAGATTCAACCTTCGCACCAGTGATCACACCATCTGTATCTTGAGTTGCTACAGTAGATTCTAGAAATAATTTGTCAATTTGTTTACCACTCCTAAGAGTGATAGCCTTACAATGTTCTTTCCCCCTCGGACTAGGATTTTTCGTGTCACTAGGTAATGAGCTTGGTGGTTGAGTATTCAGATTTGAAGCAAGTTGTCCTAATTGTGCTTCCAATGCTCGAATTGAAGATGAATTCCCTTGTATGATAGCTTCCATAAGAGTAATATGCTCTCGCATTGACGTTTCAAGAGTGGCTAACGGGTCAGAAGTAGAAGCTTTAGTGTATAGTTGTTGTCGATGTCCTTGAACATGTTGATTTGGTGTTGAAGAGTGTTGTGGCTTTATCGAATTTTTGTATGGATGTGTCTAGCCTTGCTGTGGATGCATCTGAGTATGCTGATTGTAGTTCTGCTATTATTGATTCTAATTCCCTTGCCTGGGATTATAATTGCCCTGAGTAGATACATTCCCATATCTGAATGTCGCAACATTTTGTCCTGTATTTTAAGTTCCCCAAAATGGTTGGTTGCGTGCAGAGTTGTTGTAAGAATTACCATAAGAATTGTTGTGGATGTTACTAATTTAACAAGCATTCTCTGCATGTTGTAGGTGATCTTCATAACTATGGTTGTCACGACAGATCTCGTAACAAAAAGTAGGAACATCAACTTGCTGAGCGACTTGTATAAGTGCAACGCCAGTAGTCCCTTGCATATTTTTAATCAAGTTTGTGAGAAAAGAAACTTAAGCACTTAGTATGGTTATTGTATCCTATTCGATAACTCTTGGATTAGTTTTTGCTTATGCAGCTCAGGAGATAGGGTATTGATAATCATTCTGAAAATTCTCTCAAGAATTCTCACAACATCATTATAAGTACAATCCAGCAGAGGTCTGTTGGCTGATGCTTCAACAAGATTCCTTGTATGTGAATTCAGCCCATTATAGAAAATCTCAATTTCTGTTTCTGGTTAAATGTCATGTAGAGGAAAATGTCAAAGTAAAGATTTATAACATTCCCATGTGGTGTGAAGATTTTCATCATCCAGCTGATGGTAAGCAGTAATATCGTTTCGAAGACGACCATTTATTGAGAGTGGTTAAATCGCAAAACAAACTTTGTTGCTAGTGCATTCCAAGAAGTAATTGATCCAGCACGTAGCCCAAAAAACCAAGTATGGGCTTTTCCCTGTAAGGAATAAGGAAATAATTGCATCTTCAATGCATCATCAGGAACCCCTTGTTGGCTAAAGGAAGCACAGATTAATAAAAAGGATTTAAGATGTTCTCTCGCATCTTCATGTGGCAGTCCAGCATATTGTCGATTAGAATTCAACATTTTAAACATTACTGGCTCAAGTTCGAAATTCCCAGCTTGGATTGCTGGCATAACAACTAATGGTTGTAAATCATCCAAGACAGGTACTACAAAATCTCGTATTGTCCTATTTTTTATGCGAGCATCTTGCGCCAACAATGGGTTATTAACATTTTGCTGTTGCACCGGGGGTATGGCTGCATTGTTCCCTGGTAGAGCAATATTTCTTTGTTCTCGAAGTTTACTCCGAAAAGTCCTTTTAATTTTTGGATCAAAATCGGTAAAAAAATTTGAATTTCTTCAGGTCATAAAACACCTACAATGAAGTTAATGAAATAGCAACAACAAAAAATCAGTTAGTGAATACTAAATATTATATAAAGAAAATAAAATGCAAAAACACACAAAAACAAAAATAAACATCAAACAAACGCCATCCCCGGCAACGGCACCAAAAACTTGATCGACTGTTTAACATCACAACAATAATGTGCAAGCGTACACTGTCGATGCAAGTATAGTAAACAGATGTGATTTTGTTGGATATCGACCCCACAGGAATGGTAGTCTTTTATCTATTAATTTCGGTGCAACAACTAGATGTAAATGAGATAAATTGTAAGAACAATTGTCGATGCAATAACTCAAAAACAATAAATAAAATATGATAATGATAAACCGGGATCCCCAACATGAATTTTTAGCAGAATACTAAGTACTCACAAGGTATAAAAAGATAGGTACTTTTCGAAGCAATAAAGTTTAATGTATATCTTACCCAACATCAGTCCTCTATTTAATCCGAGACTTAAACATGCATACTAACCTCACCTTCCGATGATGGCAATACGACACTAATAAGAACAAGTGGACTAAATTCCTCTAATCCTCACTCAACTTCTGTTGTAATACTTGTTGGCTCAAACTGTCACTGCACTTTCCGGTGCCATTGACTTTAATAACACTTCTGTGTTAAAAACATTCAAACCCCAAGATTAAACAATAAAATCAAGATTGAATAAGATAACATTTAATCAATAATTTATGTGCACTTTCATACAAATAGAAAACAGAGAATAATCACCAGCATTTAGAAAGAAATAAAAAAGAATTGAGTGGAGAATACTATCCCTAGACAACTAGATTGAATCTCTCTATTCCTTCTTGTCTCACACTTCGGTCTTCTTGTCAGAAGCTAGTCTACATCTGGTTTTCACGTTGGCTCACCTGTGAGAGGTTCAAGTTGCCATAGCCGTAAGCTTCAAGATGGGATGATGAAAATGATGATCCGAAAAAAAAAAGTTTTCTTTTTCTTCTCACGTCCACCTTTTATGTCTTCCTCGTTAGTACATGTGTCTTTTCCTTAGAATTATTCTATCTTTGTATGTATAGGTTGGTTATACCAGACTAAACAGCTCACACAATTTTAGTTCTTATCCGAACAACTATCAGGTGTGACAACAATTCTGGATGCAATCTGGAATTAACTCATGCAACGACATTAATGAAAAAAGATAGCAAAATTAAGGATAAAATAGACTAGGATTCATTGAATTATAAAATGCAATTTACTTAACTAAAAATGGTAAAATGTAAGGTAAGGATAACTAAATGGGAACAATTTAACCAATAAGTAAAGGGGAAACCTATGTTCTTTCTAGTGCTATCACTTTTATACTTAGGATAACATTTGGGAGCAAAATGAGTGAAAAAAAGAAAATCAGAGCAAGTTTCAAGAGCCACACGGGCTGGGCCATTCCACACTGGCTAGGCCATTCCACACTGGCTAGACACACTGAGCCACACGGTCATGTCCTAGACCGAGTGGAATTCGTGAATAGCACTCCAAACATGATGGGAAATACAATTTTTAGATTTTTTGGGCATTCTAATACCTATATATGCCACAAATAAGAATATATGAGGGATCTGTCAAATAATACTTAAGAAAACAACTCGAAAAACACCATTGATGCCAACTCCGAAGCATATTTCCATCAAGATTGGAGATCTCCTTTTGAATTTTTTGAAGTTTATTATGAACTTATTTGTTTCTTATGGTTATACTGTCTTTGGGATGTTTTTATTTGCTATCATGAACTAATTTTCTAAAATACCTAGGAAGATGAACCCTAAGATGAATTCTATTATTTTATTTCTATTTTTAAGCAATAAATACTTGGACCTTGTTGTCAATAATGTGTGCTGAATTCTTGGTTTAATATTTCTAGAATATTAATCCATATTTGAGGAATAGACCCTGTTTAAGATAGATCTAGTGTAGTTAAGTGGAGTTGCGGGCAATCCTAGACATAGGACAACATAAATCTACCATATTAGAGTAAAATCTAATAGGGGAATCCATAGATCGAGTTAATGCGATAATAAGGGTTTTAATTAGAAAGAAATTTCAATTAATCAACCAAGAGTAAGTTGTTCTTAGTCTAGAAGAGAGATATTAGCGTAATTTAGGGATTTCTATGGATCAAGGTATTAAGTGAAGAAATTGCGTAATTTAGATTGATAATGACAGATGAAATCTAGATGAATTCTTTGTCGCGTTCGTAGTTAATTAATTTAGCCTTAATCAATCACTCCAATTTGTTAGTTAAATAATAGAAAGACGATAATTACTAGTACTTTTACTCCTCGTGGGAACGATATCTTTGCTCACCATAGCTATACTATTAATTGATAGGTGCACTTGCTTTAGTCAGATTTTTAGTTGGTTTACTACTATAATTAGTCATTCTTCGCTATGTACTCTTTCAACAAGTTCTCCAAGCTATTGGAAGATACACCTTGGGATGGTTTTTAAACTTGTTGATTAAATCTTTCCAGTTGACTTCATGAGTATGTAAGTATTGCTAGGACCGCTCCTTGGTTACTCCATGAGAAATTCATATGGTTTTTCTATGAAGGATTATAGAAGTTTGACTACATCCTAGCCCACTTCAATTCTGATTTAGATTTTCCATGTAATAGATGGACTCTGGGTTTGATGTGCAATTTTTGAACATGCGTCCATCTCTACAGAAACACAAAAGATGTTTTCAAATTGGCTAGGCTACTGTCTTATTAGATTATTACTGAAATTGTTAATAATAAAATTCTTAAGTATTGAGGACATAGAGGATACCTGAGCTGCAAGGGATGTAAACACATCAACTTCATGTACTCTTACAACTCTATACCCTGTGGAGGCTATTATGAGCTATCCATTCAAGAATTTCATAAGTCTCATTATAAGACTTAGAAAGAATGTAGAAGCATCCACCACCATTCTTGTGTGTAGGTTGAGACCATTGTCAAATGTCTCCAGTTGGATAAAAGACGAAATTCTATGATGAGGGCATTTTTGTAATAATTATTTAAATTCTCCTATAACCCATATAAGGATTCTTCATCCATTTGCTGGAAGGTAGTGATCTCGATTCGCAACTTAGCAGTCTTGCCAGGTGAAAAGTGTTTCATTAGGATGTTTTCTACTAACTCTTACCATGTAGAAATTAAATCGGATGGCAATGAGTTTAACTAGGACCATGCTTTATCCCCTAGTGAATATGAGAACAACTTCAACCTTAGTGTATCCTCGATTACTCCAACCATTTTGAAGGAGTCACACACCTCCACAAATAATCTGAGGTGAAAGTGGGGATTTTCAATAGGCATTCCATTGAACTGGCCTACTATCTAAAGCATCTGAAACATAACAAGCTTTAACTCGAATTGTTGTGCCTCGATCCTGAGCCTTCTAGTTCCTGGATTAAGCTCATGAAAAAGTCGCACAACATACTATCTTAAGGCTTGGTCCATGTCATTAGCAACAAAGATGGGATTTTGAGCATAATTTGCTACATTTCCTTGATTTTGGTTCTCAGGGTTCATCTATTCAATTTGTCTTTGGGCTTGTAACGCCCTCAACCCAACCCAAATTACCAGGTTTGAATCTCGAGTATTTTTGAACAAAAATTCTTAGATATAAATTTAAAATAGTTGACGTATACTCATTACTTAAACTCTCACTATTAAAGAAATAAAGAAAGATATTTAGGAATACATCAAGCTTGTCATATTTATTACAACATGTAAAACTTGTTAAAATCAGACTCGCTAGGTCGTACTCCTACAATACACCATAATACTAAGTTATCCTTTGTATGCATATTTGCCCAAATTGCCACAACTTTGACGCAATCCTAACTTCCCTCCTCATGACATACTCTTTCATTCAGCATTACCTGAAACAGGAACAAAACCCTTGTAAGTTCATGAAAACTTAGTGAGTTGAAAGTGTAATATGTTGAAGTCTTCCTAGTTGAATTCCACATTATGTATATTTTGGATGAAAAATCTATCTTTGGCGAACTTCCTTATCCATTAGACATATAAATACAAATACACCATCGGTTATACTTATTGTATTGACTATTGATTTAATTCATGGCTAACTTCAGATCTTTCCAAATGATAATTACATTTCCTCATATCATAAACCCACAGAGATATATCTCCAAGAGGATACTCATACAGAGCCCTTTTTTTTTTGCACAACCTCTCCATATGACCAAGTTGCTTACATCATCTACATTGAATATTTGACCTGAACCAACAATGTTCCTCCTAATGAGCGCTCTTTTTGCAATGAGAACAAGGTGGATACTTCATTTCTCCTTTGTCTCTCTTTTGCATTTCAGTCCAACTCTTCTTTTCCTTATTACTTGAGGAGTTCGAGCCTTCCTTGATTTTGGTTTGGAATGCCCTTTTAGAATACTCCTCTAGTCTGCTTGATCTTCCTTACTTTTAATAATAAAGAGCATTTATCAACTTAGATAAAGAAATCATTGAGAGATCTCTTGAGTCTTCCAAATAGGAAATATTATACTCATATCTCTCAAGGAGAGTAGTTTTAACCTTTCAACAACCCTACTATTACTAAACTAATCTCCAAGTAGCCTTATGTTGCTCACAACAACCATAATTCTATCTGAATACTCTTGACACTTTTAATCTCCTTCATCTTCAAGTTCTCGAAGTCCCTTCTCAAGTTGATAAGCTACTAATGTCTTGTCTTTTTTGAGCCTTGGAACTCTTCCTTTAGCTTATCCCAAGCTTGTTTAGGAGTTTCACTGGCCATGGTTCTTGTGAAGATCACATCTAATGCACCATTCTGTAGGCATGGCATTGCTTTATGCTTCTTGGCACACTCCTCATTATGTTGTTGCATCTAAGCAATGGTTGGATTTGCTCTCAATACTGGTGGCTCTATGTCAGCATTCACCATTTCCCACAATTCATAGGCCTAAAGGTAAGTTTTCATCTTGAATACCCAAATATGGTAATTCTCTCCAGCAAAGATAGGAGATGGTGGTGGTGAAAAACTTGTTGAAGACATACTAATAACAAAACAACAAGAAAGCAAAAGTAAACTATTTCTTTCTCGACAAAAAAAAAACCACAAATAGAGGTAATGACCCTCAAAGATGACTGGCTCTTGATACCAATGGTTGGTATTTTTCAAAGAGAAACAGAGAACAAAAGAGCAAAAAATAATAATAAAAAAAGTTACTAAGCTGAACTAATGTATATTTTATTTCTTTAAAAATACAACATTTATAGTCAAACTAATACCAAATACGACCAAACTTTTAACTACTCCCACTAATAACCTTGTAACTTACAAAACTTTTCTTGCACATAAGCTGATTATGTCAGTCAACACTTAAACACATAAAAACATAAGCGAACCAAGTTCATTCTTAGCTAAATGAAACTACAAGGAACTAAAAAAAATACTAGCATGCAAACTAGACAAAATGTGCATACACCAAAGTTTAAATTGCATCTCGCATGCTCGTGGGTCAGCTAGCACTTTCATAGTTTGTAGGTTAACTAGCACTTTGACAATTAGCAGGTCAGCCAGCACATTGCCACTTTGCACGGCCAGCTCGCACTTGCCACTTGTGGAGACTTCTCGTAGCTCATCACTTGTAGATACATATCGTAGTTCACAACTTGTAGAGACATCTCGCACTTCACCATGTGTGGAGAAAACTCACACTTCACCACTTATGGAGACAACTCGCATCATGCAGTTCGCATGTGTTTGAGCTACTACATGGTTGGTCAACTTGTAACAAATCTTCCTCCTGTTGATTTGGTTTCCTTTAATATACCTAATTTCAATTATGATGCAATCAACGTACTCTACCAGGGTGCCATAAGGCCTAATGTTGGATTTGTCGAATCAGTAGCCTCACTTATGTTAATCAAGTTGGTAGAGTAATCTATGCTAAAATCATGCCAATTTGGGATTTCAAGATGAGAGAAGTTACAAAATTTACAACTCATTTGTCCTTTACCATTAACACCCAATGTAAAACTAGTTTAGACTATGGAGTCAGCCTTGATTCTTCCTTGCTCCCTCTGGGAGTGAAATTCCACCGAATTCGGGAGGTGGATTTCAAGGCCTATTTAACACTACAACCAATGATTCATCTGAGAACCAAGTAGTTCTTGTTGAGTTTGATACTTACCCTAACCCTGAATGGGATCATGCAATTGAGCATATGGGGATCAACATCAACTTTATTTCTTCAGTTGAGTATGCTCCCTAGAACTTTAGTTTGTATAGCGAAGACATTGTTGATGCATGGATTTCTTATAACACTACTCCTATGAATTTGAGCATCACTTGGAGTTATCAGAAGCAGAACACTTTTGGCTCTCAAGTGAATTCTAGTATTTCTCACCAAATTGATCGAATGGGGTTCTACTAGAATTGACCACTACTGTCTATAAAAATTAAAGAAAAATCACTAAAAACTTACTTGAAATTAAGGGCCAAATGTTCAAGCTAGGTTTTAAGTTTTCTTTCTTCTTCTAACATGGTCAATGGTAGAGAAGATGACAAATTTTGTCATATTTTTCACACTTAATTCACTTATATACTTAGGTTAATTTTAATTAAACTTATTTAATTAACTTAATTATGATTAATTAGGCTTAAATCTTTAATTAACTTAATCTAATGATAATTAACATCACATCCCACTAAAATCTATTTCAAATTGGTCCATTTGCTAGTTTGATCTTTTGGATAATTTTATTTACGTCCCTAAGCCTTTTTTCTAATTAAAAATCTAGAGTGTTTAAACTTTTAAAATTTAGTCTCTAGGCCTTAATTAATAACATTTTCGACTAAATTGCTTAACCAAATTTTAATTCAACTATAAAATAACTCTATAAATATCCCTATTTAATATTTATAGACCCAGTTTATAGAAATGGGGTCTCAAAATTACAAATTTTGACAACACTAAAAAGTAGTCGTTACATACTAGATCATTAATATTTGACAGTTTGGGAGAATCCACAACAAAGCTTTCAGTGTTTAAATGCCTATGTAACACCTCATACTCGACCCGATTGCCAAGTTTGAGTTGCAAGGTGTCACATTCATTTTTGGAGCAACTACGATAGATTCACAATTCAACTTATAACATAAAACAACCCAATATAAGTTAAACAGGTATATATAACATTTTACGTTTATTTTCGAGTCTTATACGAGCTTACGAAAGTTCTATTGTTAAGCCTAGTCGAATTAGGACCAAATTGTAATGGTTTAAATATCTAGGGTTGACATCACAACATCATAGGTTTCCTCGTCATTATATGACTCATTCTTGGTGCTTGTCGTGACCTCGAGGAACATTGTCTCCACTTAAAGTTTTGCTCTCTTTCACTTTGCAACGTCAGAAGCTCCATGTCGTGACGTGACTCACTATTCTCAAAAAGGAGAATTTTGAAACAGGTTTAAAAGACCTGTATTAAACTGTATAAGCTCATTTAGAACTATGCAACACTATCACAATAACATATGAGACTAAACATACAAAAACAAAACTTTGAAATGTCACTAGCAACTAGGTTCTAAGTTGACCATTTTCGATACAAAACCAATTTAAACCCTAGGTACATGGCATTTACAAATGAAAAGATACTTTACAAAATTATTTAAGTTAGAAACGGTTGTTTGGATGCTAACTTCAAGTTTCGGGACTTCAAGGAATACCTAAACCTACGCACAGAGAAAAACAAACCGTACACTGAGCAATAGTGCTCAATGATTCCTTTATGATTCAAGAGATTATGATTTAATTTAAAAGTATGGAAAATATCATGTGAGCTCAAATTGTAACTTATATAAGTTCATATATATATATA
>JABFAF010274966.1:0-11294 GCA_013677275.1 Gossypium schwendimanii | reverse complement strand
TTTAATTTAATGTTTATCTTGTAGATAAATATTCTATTATTTTAATAAGATTTAATATTAAATTTAATCGATATTAATTTAATATTAAAGTGATTTTTGTGAAATTGCAAAATTACCTTACTAGTAATTTTTGTGAAAAATTTTATGATTCGAAGCAAGCTCACACTTGGCAGACGTAAGCTTGAGGATAGCGGAAAAGACTACTTAGTCGAAGCGCTCATTCTAGACAAATTGAAAATGTACAATTTTGATTTAATGTTTATAACTTTAGATATCACAATCAAGATCTTGTTTTGGAAAAAATTTTAAAACTCTATTTTTCCCTAAATTTATTTTTTGTTGCGTTTTCCAAACATGTTTTTCCAACACTTCATTCACACTTCAATGAACCAAAAGCCATCTAAATCACAAGGCATTTACAACTAACCAAAACCTATACTTACATATATACATTTATAAGTTAACATCAAGACATATAGACAAATAAACTTAAACCACATCATATTGGTACATAGCATAAAATAAACTCCTATTACATGCCATTTATAACCGTTAACCAAAACTACCAAAATTTTGGATGGATAGTGTGATTGTACTCCGACATGATTCTAAACGATCGAACTTTTTGATGATCTACAAGACAGAGAAAAACAACTGCATAAGCAAATAATACTTAGTAAGCTCATATATTATTAAATGTAACTTACCAATTAAGCTCAATTTATATAACTCATATATACTACCATTTGCATGCTCAATAGTTAACCATTCCCTATATACAGCACCAAGATCACAAGTTAGTGAATTCGTACATGAAACATATAATTTATCCATATCGTGCACATAAATTCAAAACATAGTAATAAACATTACATTTATCATATTTCCA
This sequence comes from Gossypium schwendimanii, assembly GCA_013677275.1. Classification (NCBI taxonomy): domain Eukaryota; kingdom Viridiplantae; phylum Streptophyta; class Magnoliopsida; order Malvales; family Malvaceae; genus Gossypium; species Gossypium schwendimanii. The sequence continues at coordinate 10,405 of JABFAF010274966.1, read as the reverse complement.
ACTTGTATCATTCATTCTTTTTCTATAAATTACACAAATACTATCCATTTCATAATTTAACATGTGACATATCATATATTTATTTTCTTTTAAATAAAACCATTCAAACAATACTAATAAATCATATGGATACTTTCCTTGTAACAACTCAAACCTGGCCTGGACGTTATGATCGAATTTGGAGATGTCACATGATAGTGTGTTTGAAAACTGATGCTCGTGTTGAAAAAAAATCGTAACTTTTCTTAAAACATTTTCCGTTTAGATCTCGTCATTATCTTTTATTAATCCTAAAATAGTGATTTTTATTCAGTCGTTAGTTTGTAAAATATTATACGTTGCGGAAGCTTTTTAAAACAGTTTGTATCCCTGTGGGTATTTTGCTAAGTCACATGAATTTCTTTTAAAAACTCGTGTTTTATCTACCTCTAGCAGATATAAAACATAAAGCAGTATAAAATCCAAATTTTAAGCAAAAATTCATAGCGGCCATTATTACAGAAAAATACCCCAAATAAAGCTTTAAAAAATAAACCTAATTAAATACGAAACTGTAAAAATGAGTCGTGTGCCCACAACTGAGTCCTCCGTCGCTCCGGTCCGCCTAAGTCTGGGGATTATCTAAACAGATGAATCAGAAGGGCGAGTTTACAAAAACTCAGTGTGTAATCCCCACATAAACAAGCAGACAATATGCAATCATAGTCTGGGCATGAGCCCATTTCGATAACAGTTTCAATTTCAGTTAGGGCCTTAGCCCATTACAATACAGAAGCAGCCGTGCATTTGGGCCTTTGCCCATTTCAGTATCAATACTCAGTACAGTAACAGATATGCAGTATCAAATCCTACCTAGCCAGCCTCTACACTCTAGCTCCATCCAACCCTACACTCCATGTGGGGATATAATCAACCCACCTATCCCTACACTCCAAAAAGTATCGAATGCGGCACTAGACAGTGGCTTGCAGCTGAACTGCCAGTACATTAGGCTCGAGGCATTTCAGTACACTTCTTCCGAACAATATAACCCCACCCCAGTGCAATGCAATATACATATATGACATGCTAAAACATAATATCATGCATAAAATCAGGGAATACAGTATCAAACTAGTGGGACACCATTATGCTTAATAACATGCATAATCGTATCAATCATACAGTCATTTCAGTCAATTAGGGGTCTAGATAAGCTTACCGACCCTACAGTAGGTCCACAGTCGACTCGGACTACCAGTGCAACCTTAACAGTCAAACAGTGAAAATGGGCCCACGACCCATGTTGCATGCCCATGTGGGCCAACACGCTTGTATGGCCCACATGGCCCAAAATGGCATTGGTCGTGTAGATCTCATAGCTTGGCCCAATATTCCCACACGCCCGTGAGAGGCCCACGGGCCAGTAGGGCCCATACGGCCCAATTTAGCCCAGCCTATAAATCGCACATGGCCAGCCTCATCGATCGCATGCTCATGTTCAATCACACGGCCTACCACACTGGCGGCCGCATGCCCGTGTGGCATCGATAAACACATTTTTTGGCTTTTCGCGGATTTCCATTTTCAGAGTTGTGTTTACACACCTGGTTTCTATTCGCCGAGCCTTTGAAACCTATATTTGACCAAACAATCACCAATTAATCACTTACATCCTTACTCAATAAAAAACACATGAGTTGACCAAGCGTTAACTAGCAACAACGTTACCTTCAATTGAGTAAAAAGGGAGGTTTCTCCCACTTAATCACCAATTAATGATCCTCCACCCCTCGAATAACTCCTAGGCACCAACCAACATTAGATAAGCATTGATTCATCAAGAAACAAGATAACAATATACTATCTACCCTTACCAACAACGCGAGAAAAGCACCAACTATGAAGTGCAAGAACTTATCAGTAAGTAGAGATTGATAACCAGAAAGACAACATAGGAAAAACAGTCAGCTGTAAGAGAAAGAAAAGAATCGACAAAAAGAGATGAAAAGAAATGATGAAAAGAGGGGAAAGATTCGGCCAAGGGAAGAGGGGAACATTTGCTTACCTTTTTTCAAAGAGTAAATATTTTGGAAAGCCAAAAGAGAGAGACCACAAGAACACTAATTCGGTAGAAAGCAATAAGAATAGAATAAACACAATGAAGGTAGAAAAGGAAATCGGCAAGAAAGGAAAACTAGCAGAAGTTTCAACAGAGAACTTTCAGAAACCAAAAAGAAAATTTTGGTAATGGGGGAAACAAAATAACAGAGGGCAAATTATCAGAAATGAAAGAGTGAGTAGAAAGCCAAACTTGCAACTACAATTTGAATGCTCTCAAACTCCTCACTCCTTAATTTTCTCACCATATCCCTTAATCCTCTCCCCAAAACCGTCCACCCCTCCCTCAACCACCTAATTCAAATTCCACTCAAACTCTTCAGTATTTCGGCTAAACTAGAAGACCCATATGACACGAGCAACAAAATAAAACACTCTCCTGCACACACCAAGACTCAAACTTAAGAGCACCAGCACTTTGCCACTCCACTTATCCACCAAACCAGCAGACTCATTCTGACATATTTCACCAACATTTATTTATAAGTCTACTGATTAAAGATAAGGGTTTATTCATTTAAGAACAAAAATTTGCAAAAGCCAAGGCTTGAACTTAGGACCTCCCAAACACTCTCAAAACACTTAACCACTGAAGCAAACAGATATTTGTGTCATAAACATACAAAAATAAATATATAAGGGATTTTTGGGGTGTTACATTCCTTTCCTGTCCACAACATTCCACATGGTTAATAGATATAGTTAAGAGTATATCAACCTTAAAACATAAAACGTATCATGAAATGGATTTCAATGCATAAACGGTCCATTACATATTTCACTTGTTACTTTTTCCATCCAATACATATATTACATTTTCATTTCTGTACACTTAATAACATAGCTCATCTCATATACACACTTTTCCATTTTAAACTGTAATTACCCGTTGAACCAACTAGAATAACATCAGATACTCGGGAAATGCTCACACATAGCGTGCCTTTACATGTAATTGTAACCATATCATATAGTGTTCACACGAGCTGTAAAATGGGTCTTCTCACATGAGCTATGGGTCGAGATGTTAGCTACACGATGCTACTCACATGAGCTATGGAGAATCCACAACAAATGTAGAACCTTAGCCATCGGTAGGAAATCTAGGACCAGCACCCGAAATCGTATAATCTCTAATGACATGTCATTTGTATCCTAAGTATTCCTAATGTTCAAACGGGACATATTCGATGTCAAATTCTTTATCTTCTTTCCATTACACCATTTCAAATATATAAAAATCAAGAAAGCTCACATTTTTCACATGTAACCATCAATCATATTATCATTACAATTTAGTCTAAAATACTAGTTAACAACTTATAATCAATTAAAGTTATGCAAAGCACAACATTAATCAATTATTCATTTAAAATAGAAACTGACATGTTTAACCATTATACGAACTCACCTCGACTATCACGATTGCACAAGTAGAACCGACGACTAATTCGAAACCTTAGCTTTTTCACGATTCAAATCCAGTTGTTGTGTATCTTGATCTAAATAATAATTTCATTCAATTAAACAATCCAAATAACTTAAAATAATTAATTCAAGCCTATGACACATTTTAATGTAAATTTATGAAATTACCCCTAACATTCTAAATTTTGTGCAATTTAGTCCCTAAACCCGAAACTCACAATTTAACCACAATCTATGAAATACCAAGCTAGCCAAATTTTCTAGGGGTTCATAACAACCCAAATCTTCCACCATTTCACATTATTTTCATTGAATTTTACTATTTTCTCAAATAGGTCTTTAAACATAAAATCATCAAAAATCACTTAATAAAATACTTATATTTAACTATCAATTTTAATAACCTATCAACTAAATTCAAAAACACTTCAAACTCATTCATGGCAAGTCCTTAAACTTTTAATAGTTTTATAAATTGACCCCTGGGCTAGCTAGATTAAGCTAATACGAGCTCAAAAACATAAAAATCACTAAAAATGAGCATCAAATACGTACCATGCATGAGAGATTTAAATTGACCGAGTGTCCTCCCTTCAAAAATGGTGTTTTACATTTTGGAGAAGAAGAACATAAAATAACCATGAAGTTTTTATTTTAGTTTATTATATTATTAACTTAACTTTTACTTTAATTAATTAAAGAAATATATATTAATATTAAAATCAAATACCAATCGCCTTATGAATTAATTATGGCTTAATAGCCACATAAACTCTTGTGACTTTAATAATTTACTAATTAACACCTTTTAACTAATAAAACTCCATTTTGTATCTTTTACAATTTAGTCTTATTTATCTAATTAATTGTCTAAACATTAAAATTTTTGGACTAAATTTCAATACACCTATATAATCACTCCGTAAATATTTAATAAAAATATTTATGGCTCGGTTTATAGAAACGATGTCACAAAACCTTATTTTCCAAAACCACTTGACTTTAGAGGCAAACCACTTGAACTTAAATATTTATTCACTTTGTAAAAATAATCAAATAAAAAAAATCAATATATCACTATTATTGACTCGTAAATATTAAATAATAATATTTATGGACTTACTCATTGGATTTGTGGTCCCAAAATAATTGTTTTTGATACCACTGAAAAACGGGCTGTTATAGGTTTGTTGAGAGGAAAAATAGAACTTTAGAAGAAATTGCTAGAACCATGCTTTGTGAAAACAATTTTCCCAAATATTTTTTGATAAAATCCACAAACACCGCTTGCTATATTGTTAATAGAGTAATGATTAAACCTATTTTAAGGAAAACTCCATATGAACTTTTTAAAAACAAGAAGCCTAACATTAGCTATTTTCATCCTTTTGGATGCAAGTGTTTCGTTTTAAATAATGACAAAGACAATCTTGGAAATTTTAATGCAAAAAGTTATTAAGGTATTTTTCTTGGATATTCTTTAAATTTTAAAGCTTATAGAGTCTTTAATAAAAGAATTTTAGTAGTTGAAGAATCAATACATGTTGTTTTCGATGATACTAACCCTTTTCCTAGAAAGAATACTTACGTTGTTGATGATGATGTAAAAATATTAAACAATGATGATAAAGTTGATCACTTATCAAATGACAAGATTCAAGAACAAACACAAGAAGCTTTAAATGAGCTCACCATAGAGGAAAGGGAAGTCAATCATCCAAGAGTACAACTATGTGAAGGATGGTAAGATTTTGAGAGATCCATTGAATGGGGTAACTGCTAGATCTTCTCTTAGAAATACATGTAATTATATTGCATTTATTTCATGCATTGAGCCTAAAAATATCAAAGAAGCATTAAATGATGAAGATTGAATATTGGCTATGCAAGATGAATTAAATCAATCTAAGAGAAGTAATGTATGGACCATTGTAGAAAAATCATGTGAAAAATCTACTATAGGTACGAAGTGAGTTTTTAGAAATAAGCTAGATGAGAGTGGTAACATAGTGAAGAACAAGGCTAGGCTTGTTGCTTAAGGTTACATTCGAGAGGAAGGAATAGACTATGATGAAACGTATGCTCCCGTAGCTAGAATGGAAGCCACTAGAATGCTCTTAGCTTTTGCATGCTTTAATGATTTTAAATGTTATCAAATGGATGTAAAAATTACTTTTCTAAATGGTTTTATAAATGAATAAGTGTATGTTGAATAACCACCCGGTTTTGAAGATCCAAAATTTCCAAACCATGTTTTTAAATTATCAAAAGCTTTATGTGGTTTGAAACAAGATCCTAGGGCTTGCTATGAAAGACTATCAAAATTTCTTGTTGAAAAAGTTTTAGTAAAAGGAAGGTTGACACAACACTTTCATTAAAAGAAAAGAAATGATTTATTAGTAGTTCAAATATATGTTGATGATATTATTTTCAATGCTACTAAAGATTTTCTTTGTCAAGAATTTTTAAAGCTAATGTAAGGTGAATTTAAGATAAGCATGATGGGAGAACTAAACTTTTTTTTTAGGACTCCAAATCAAGCAAAGGAAGGATGGCATCTTCATTAACATAGCTAAATACACAAGGGAAATTCTCAAGAAGTTTGGGATAAACAATCTCAAACCACAAGCTACACCAATGAGTTATTATACAAAGCTTGGCAAAGACGAAGAAGGTAAATGTGTAGATTTAAAATTATATAGGCCAATGATTGGTTCTTTGCTTTATCTTACTACAAGTAGACTAAATATTATGTTTAGTGTTTGCTTGCGTGCTAGATATCAATCATACCTTAAGGAATCACATTTACAAGTCATTAAGAGAATTTTTAGGTACCTTATAGACACTCCTAATTTAGGCCTTTAGTATCTTAGAGACTCTTTATTTAGCTTGCATACTTTCTCGGATACGGATTTTAGAGGTTGCAAACTATATAGGAAGAGCACCTCCGATACTTGTCAATTCTTAGGTAACATGTTAATTTCATGGTTTTCAAAAAATAAAATAGTGTTGCGTTGTCCACCACTAAAGTAGAATACATTTCCCTTATAGATGTTGTGCTCAAATGTAACATGCCGAAATTTAGGGTTAAAAGTTTTGAGGTTTGAAGTAGGGTTCAGTAAGTAGGTTGAAAAATTGGGTTCATTGTCAAGTTTTAATGTCAGAATGAACCTGTTGGTTCGATAGTGGTGAATGTGTTGGTTTACCTTTGGGTTCCAAGTTCGAATCCTCATGTGTGTTTTGAGGAGTTAATGTTATTCTAGTTTTGTTTTTAAATTTTAAATACTTATTTATTTTTATTTTATTTTAATTTGGAAATAGGAAGTTACTCCAAATTTTCTTCACGTTCTTCCCAACATTATTCTTCTGTTATTTTTATGTTTTTTCCCCAAATTTTAGTTTCTTTTGATTTTTTATTTTTTTCTGTTTTACACTCTCGTTACTTGCCATCTGTCAAGGGAGTTTGTCCGTGTGTGTTTCGTTTAATCGAAAGTGAAGCGGGTAGGTTTTGTTTATTGGGTTTAATGATACAATTACTTCGTTTCTATTTGTTGTTTAATTGGAAGTCTTATAGTTTAAGTTTGTATGTGAATTTAAGGTTCCGAATAGTTTACTAGGAGCAAATCGATTAGTTCTTATTGTCGGGGTTCTGATTTAATGTGTGTGTTCTAAAATTGTTCAATTTCGGTATCGAATTGCTATTGGATTCTGTGAAATTCAGCAACTTCTTGTATGTTTCTAAAACTATTGATTTTGGGTATTGAATTGCATGCTATTCTATAAATTTCGTTATAGTTTTGAGTTACCTAGGGGTTGGGGATCGTTTTGTTGCCAAAAACATGATTTTTAGCCTATTTCAATGTGGTTTCGTGACCACATGGGTGCCACATGGGCGTGTGGCACACACGATCATGTGTAATCAGGAAATTAGGGTTTTTGACTATTTTTAGTGCCATGCAGCTTGGCCACACGACCGTGTGGCTACTGTTCGGGGATTTTGTCAATTTTTACACCAGCGTGTGCGTTGGACACACAGCCGTGTCCGTTAGCCACACAGGCGCGTTTCTTCTCTACATGGTTGTGTGCTTCTTACACACGGGTGTTTGTTCCTCCACACGAACATGTTGTTCTTCACACGGCCGGGGTACACAGCCATGTGGCCTTGTTTCGTAGATTTTTGTTCTGTGCTGTAATTTGGCTCATTTTGTAATAATATGTGTGTAAATGTGTTAGGACTCTGTTTTCTACTTAGATACGAGTGTGTATTTACTATTACATGATTTTAGTTAATTGTTTGTTTATGTGCTTAGGTGATGTGATACAAGTAAAATTGATTTTGAAATTGATCGACTGAATATAAGTATCTGTATCTGTGAGACTGTTAGTGTTTGGTGTACATTCATACATTTGCATAAAACTGGGGTTTTTTAGTTGCGAAGAGAAGGAAGACTGATTTGGCAGTTCAACTACAATACTTCTGTACAACGGTTTACCGCACTATACTATACGTATACCAGCTAAGCTGTATACATTTACTCTAGTGGATTAGTCCGACATTGTGATGTGTAGGGTGGATGAGCCTATTATGGTTCTATGTGGTGTGCAGGGTGGATGGGCTTATTATACCCTTATGTGGTGTGCAGGGTGGACAAAGTGGCGTTTGGTTGGTGGGATGGGATTTTTGACTTGTTACATTTGTTACGTCTCTGATTAAATGAGCTTTGGAATATTGACGAAATGGTTAATATATTATAATATGTGTTTGGAATGCTTTGAATACATTTTTGTATACTGGATTACCGGGTTGAGTTTCTTTGTATGTGATTTGTGTGCATTTACTCATCTGGAGTATTCGATGTGTACTTCGTTTTGTTGATTGTTTTGATTTTAGACTCACACTAAGCTTGCGTAGCTCACTTCCCCTTAGTGTTTATTTCTTTTAGGTATTTTTCATGTTCGAAAGCTAGATTCGGCATAGCGGAGGTCTCAGAGTTCTCTGATCGGTTTGATTTCAAATAATGTCATGATAAATTATTCAAGTTATGCATATTTGTTTTGAACATAAGTCTAAGTGCACTGTGGTACGAGGATTTTTGTGTTGCTTTGAAATTGTTCAAAAAGGCCAATTTGATTTTTCTCCTAACTATTTTTAAACGCTTATTGAATGTTATTTCAAAAGGTAACTATGTTTCATTTCACTCACTAAAATTACAAAGCGTAATGGTTTAGAAAATTTTTTTCCATGTTTGTAACAAAATTTATTTCTGCCACTTTGGGTGGCCAATGTAAACTCCAGGATCCAGTCTAAACTTTTAGGCTGGGTTTTAGGGTGTTACATTAAGTTTTATAGATGAAACAACAACTTAAGGACTATGGAATTGTTATAGATAATATTTCTATCAAGTGTGACAATGCTAGTGCTATTTGTCTCACTCAAAATCCCATCCAACATTCTAGGACTAAACATATTGAAATAAGACATCATTTAATTAGGATCATGTCCAAAGAACTAATGTTGTTCTAGAGTATGTAGACATTTTGCATCAATTAGCTAACATTTTTACAAAACCATTAGATAAAGAAGGGTTTTGGATACTTAGGAGAGAACTAGGTATTACTACATTGCCTTAATTTTGTGTTCAAATAATTTTATACACATTATTGTTTCTCAAAATATTTTATGACTTAAATTGTTTGAAAAAGCATGAACAATTTTTTTTTTAAATGGCTCTCATATGCAATTAATTAAAGGGAGTTGATTTTGCATGATTAGTCTATTTTTGAATTATTTGGTCTAATTTTTGTTGAATGCCTTTGAATGTGTTAAATTAGACTTTGTTGAATGTTAATATTTAATCTTTGCATTCCTTATACTATTCTATGTTTCTTATGCATCATACTCAAATTTGACATTTTCAAGCATATGAAATCATTAGAATTTGCCTAAAAGTCATTTTAAGATAGTTTAGAACATCTTAGAACTTAAAAGTCAAGTTTGGAAAATTTTTTGCACTTTGAAAAACAGTTTCAACATTTGGTATCGACACTGGTACTATTTTATTTATACTTTTTAAAAAATATTGATTCTCATTTAAAAAGTATCGATACTCGTTGGGTTTTAAAGAATCCTACATCGTGTTTTTCAAAATGTTAAACCCCAAAATCTTCTTTTCACGTTTCAAAAACCCCTCAACCCTAAGTTTCAAAATTTTCAAATTCTTTACTTGTTCTTTAAAATCTTGACACAAAACAACCTATATTGTCTTTTTCTACAAGGATTCAACAAGTTTGCTCTCAAATTTCACTATTTCTAAGCAAATTAGAGGTAAAAATTTTTTTTTTTCCCATTTTGAACTTTATTGAATTTCTATCAAATTCTTGGTTCCAAATTGTGTTTTTGGTTGATTTGGAACATATATATTGTGTTTTCTTACAAGAGGTAGCCTAAGCTTAGCCAAAATCTTAAAACTTTTCTTTAAACCCTTTGTTTACAAAATGTTTGATAAAATTTCCCAACTAAATATTTAAGTACAAATAATGTCTCTCTAGTCTAGTTGGTTAGAATGTTGATTAGGAAATGTTCCCGTATAACACCCCTTACCCGTATTCGATGCCGGAATAGGGTATAAGGCATGACTAAAACACATACACTTGTATACGTATTAAAACGAGTTACAAAATTTCATCCGAATTAAAACTTTTTATATTATTAACGTGCTTTTATAATTCTTTACAACCTATCCAAAATATTGTATTCATAATAAATAGAGCCTATAAGACTCGATACAAACTCATTCATATACTCAAATTATCCATTAAATTATTTCAACCTTGAATAATCCACATTATGCCAAAATCAACACTAATAACAATCATA
>JABFAF010274904.1:0-10298 GCA_013677275.1 Gossypium schwendimanii | reverse complement strand
TAAATTTTTATGCCCCGAACTTTTAAGTTAAGTCAAGTAACGCCTCATGCTCGACTCTGGCAACGGTCTCAGGTAAGGGGTGTTACACATTACATAAGATTTTATCATTATTTTTTTTTATTAAACCCACCAACAATCCACTATATGCTCTAATGGTCTAATTTCCATTTAAAAACATTGAATTAATCACTAAGTAAGTCCTTTTAAGTTTTGTGAAATTAAAATTTATAATACTTAAACTTTGATCTCTTTTACGATTTAGTCATTTTTCCTTAATTAGTAACTAATTCGACAAAATTACTTATGCAAATTTAAATTCACCTTTGTAGTAACTTTGTAAATATATAATAAAAATATTTACAAGCTTGATTTACAGAAACAAAGTCTCAATATCTCATTTTCCAACACTATACTTGTACCTTAACTAACTATCCAATTAAAAAAATTTGTCATACTAAAATTCAATGTAACATTATAATTAACTCGTAAATATTAATTAATAATATTTACAAACTAAATTATCGGAGAACGGGGTTCTAAAACCACCATTTTTGGCACCACTAAAAATCGGGATATTACAAAAACTATTTTTGGTTCTGTGTTTGATTCGAATTGTTCGATCCCATGCTCGAATTAGTTCGTCTTACAAGAATAATGGAGAAGGCCATAGTACTCTCGTACAAACCATGGATCAACTCCTGATGGCCCAAAGATTTGCACCAAAGTAACATCAAAAGCAAAACCTCGAGACCCTTATGCTCTAGAAGCAATATGAGGAGTTCCAAGCATCTACAAGTCACTCTATAAGTTCGAGATTAGACCTCTCCAAGCACCAAATCCCTCAAATGTTTAACCTGGGACTTCAATCTTGTGAAATTCCTTTATCAACCGTAGTTTTGTCTCTACTTTGAGAACCCAGGCAAATGTGGTAAGGTCCCTCCATTTCATGGAATACACAAACCACTTATAAGACCTTTTTATATAACTTTTACATAATTGTAAAATAATATGATAAGGAATGATGCAGATGAATGCGGAAGTGGATCGTAAAGTTTGTCAAAGTCACAGATTTGACTTAAGGCTCTAGATGTTAAAAAAAAAACTTGGATTCTAACACAACCTGAAATGCAAACGAATCCAAGTCAGGTAAAAATAAAGAAAAACAAATTAAAAAACAATAACTACGATGAATAAAATAGGATAATGAAATCTAAGATTAGAATAAATAAAGAAAATAAAGAATATAGATGGAAAGTGTAACGCCCCAAAAATCAAAGTAATTATTTTTGTATGTTTGTTACACAATTGACTGTCTGCTTTAGTGGTTAAGTGCCTTAGGTGTGTTTGAGAAGTATTGGATTCAAGCCTTGGCTTGGGCAAAATTTTTGTTTTTAATTGAATAAATCCCTATCCCTAGTTTGTAGACTTAAAAGATAAATGTTGATAAAATATGTTAGAATGGGTCTGCTGGTCTGGTGGTTAAGTGGAGTGTTGGTTATATTTGAGGTCCTGAGTTCGAATCTTGGCGCAAACAAGGGATTTATTTTGTTGCTTGTGTCGTGTGAGAGGTAGAGTTCAACTAAAATTCTGAGTAGTAGGAAGGTTGGAGTGATTTTAGGAGAAGATTATGGGATTGGGGAGGTTATCCCGATCATGGTGAGATGTAGAATTCGGCTCCCTCCCCTCATTTTTTCCCAATTTCTATTTTGATAGAGTCTTTTCTTTCAATTTGCTGCCGCCACAACCTCTTAGTTCTCTCTGCCAATTTTCTACTTTCCATACCTATCGATTCATTCTTATTTTGCTAATTTACTCTTCTCAGTTTCTTTCTATTTTCTCGAAAGCTTTTGCCGAATATTGCTAGGTGTGCAATTGCTATATCTTTTTTTTTCTTTCGGCTTTGTCTCTCCTCACGATGGACGTTCTTCCCTCCTCCTTTACCGATTCTTTTTCTTTTTCTGCTGTCCTCTTTATGCGTCTCTTACTTCCATCATTCCTGCTCTCTACCGAATTATGGTCACCTTGGTCTCTTTCTTTTTGGTTTTATTTTTTTTAAATTGACCATCACTTTCGCGCGGTTCTGTATTTTCAGTAAGTTGATTATTCGATTTGGTTCGACTGTTCATGTGAATAATTGTTGATAGGGGTTTCGGCTGGAATGCAGGTATTAACCAAGGAGATAGTGATCTTTCTTTTCCAACGGTTTGAGGGTGTAGGGCCTAGGTTGCTCAAACAAGGTAACTGGTTGTCGACCAAGTGGATAAGTGATTTGGATGGGGTTCATTTTAATTTCATTTGGCATGCAATTAATCGAGCATTTGTGGTTGAATATAGGTTTTGGAGTGCTCGTGGATGGTGTGTGCATTTTTCGTAACAAGGTGTGTAAACCCTACCCAAAACGTAAACAGGCAAAAGCCAAAAATTATGGCAAATGATGCTACACGAGCGTTCGTTCGCTCGTGTGGTAAACTGAATGCATAAAATGTGGGCATTAGACTGTTGTAGTCACCATGGGCGATTTCATGGTCTTAGGCTGTATTGGGCCACGATAGGCCGAAATGGGCTGTGTGGGCCAACAGGCTTGTGGACCCCACACGGGTAAACCACACGAGGGTGTGGATAAAATTAGGCCAAACTGTATAAATTCATGACCAAGACCAAATTCTGGGCTATGTGGGCTACACGAGTGTGTGGACCCACATGGACCCGTCTTATGGGCCTTCGGCTTAGATTCAGTGATGACTGTTAAGGTTGCACGAGTCACCCGAGATGACTCTGGACCTACTGATGGGTCGGCAAGTAGACCTAAACTCTCAAACTGATATACAATGACTTTTATGCCCCCACGTGGTAAAATGATCGTTATGTCCCTATGTTATAAAATGAATGTAGGCTTTATGTTAAGTATAACTGTATATAAGCATGCCATGATATATATATGTTGCATACATGTATGATATATTGCATGGGAACGGGATTATTATGATTGGAGGAAGTGTACTGTACTAGCAACTCTGTTTAAAAAACTGTTTAGTGCCGCAACCTGTGCTAATTTTGGAGTGTAGGGATGGGTGGGTGATATTATCCCCACATGGAGTGTTGGGATGGAGGGAGTAGAGTGTAAAGGCTGGTTGGGTAGGATTTCTGATTGCATGTCTGAACTGTTACTGTCAGTGTAATGGGCTAAGGCCCACACTGATACTGATATTGTACTGGGCAAAGGCCCAAATGAACTGAACTGTTATTGAATTGGGCTTAATCCCAGACTGTAAATGCATTGGCTATTTGCTTATATGGGGTTACACACTGAGTTTTAGTAAACTTACCCCACTATTTTTCTTGCAGGTAATTCCCAATCTTAGGGGCCGTTGTTGCGAGGGACTCGGAGGTGGCCACACAACCGCACCTGTTTTTATTTTTGACTTTTTATTTATACGAAATTTATTTTGAGTATTTGTTCTGTAATAAGGCCTCTTTAAATTTTTCTTTAAAACTTTTTAATTTGGGGATTTTACTATTTTAATTCATATATGATAGAAGTAGGACGCGAATTTTCAAAAGATGTATGTTTTTTTTTTCAAAACACCAAGTTTTTGTACCATAAAATAAAAGCTTTCGCATCAAACAATGCTTTAAATACAGTAACAAACTAATGTGATCAACAAACTGCTAAAGACAACTTGAGTTTCAATAAACGAGAATTAGTATAGAGTGGGTTTTTTTCTTTAAAACTATGTTTTCGAAAAACACTTCAATGTTATATCGCCAGATTCGACCATAACGTCTAGGCCGAGTTTGGGGTGTTACATTTAGTTGTATCAAAGCCATGTTTAAAACTCGACTGTGGTTTTTGAGTTTCTTCTAAAACTTAAAATTTTCAAAAAGAACTGTTCTAAACGATTTGGAAGTATTTTGAAATATTTATACTGAATGTGTGGTACATAGAGTCTCCGGCACCGATTCTGTAAGTTCTCTAAAACTGTTATCTGTTTAAAACTGAAACTACTATAGATAGACCGTACTAAAACATTAGGTTAGTGTATACTGATGCTGTAGTAAAATAGATAAACACTGAAAGATACTGCATCATACGAAAACAAACTCTGAACTACTGAAACTGTTTTCATAAGACATCTTCTAATAACTATTGAACTGTAAACTGATTCATAAAACTTTTAATTCAGATAAATGTGACAAGACGATGAGCGCACGAGGTACTCGCGGAAGGGGTACCCGCGGAAGGGGTAATAGAGGCCGAGGTAGAGGCCGTAGAAGGGCTCGAGCTGAGTCCTCTTCACTGGGCAGTATGCCAAATCTAGACACTAGTAAGATATCGGTGTCACCTGTCACTGAGACTGGGTCAAAAGACCGAGCTGCTGGGGATGACGCACTATCTCAGGCCATGTTAAGGATTTTAGAGAAGGTCGCTGGGACCAATACTGGTACTGTAAGCAGTGGGTCGGTTACAGAGCGACTCTAGTCTAACGAGGCTGAGATTTTTAGGGGTATTGCTTGAGTTGCCCCTAACATGGTTGAATATTAGATTGAAGCCATAGAGAGGATCATGGATGACCTCGATTGCACCCCCGAGCAGAAACTAAAAGGAGTCGTGTCATTGTTACGAGACGAAGTTTATCAGTTGTGGCTTACAGTTAAAGAAGGTACTCAGGCTGACCGACTAACATGGGAATTCTTCAAAACTGCTTTTCAAGGGAAGTATGCGGATGCTAGTTATGTGGATGCCCGGAGGAGGGAGTTTCTGAATCTGACTCAGGGGAAAAATCAGTGGCTGAGTATGAAACTAATATTTTACGATTAAGCTGCTATGCACGTGGGATGGTGGCAACTGATTATGAGCGGTGTGTTCGGTTCAAAGACAACATCAAGAATAGTCTGAGAGTTTTGATAGCTCCACAGAATGAGCGAGATTTTACCGCACTAGTGGACAAGGCAAAGATCACCAAGGAGGTGAAATTTACTGAGCGTCTGAACAGCGAAAAAGGTAGGAATAAGAGGGATTCAGAGCCCTCGGTGTGTTGGGGCCCCTATTGCTGCTATTGGATCGCAGACATATGTTGACTGTGGTAGATGCCATCAGAGCGAGTGTTGGAAAATGATTGGGGCATGTTTAAGGTGCGGATCATTAGAGCACCGTATTAGAGACTGTCCACGAAGGCCGAAGCATATGCAAGTTACAAGTCGGGGTACTGTTTAACTGCCAAAAGGTGTTCAGCAGCCACTGAGAGGCTTTGACCAGGCCAGAGATGGGAATGGTATGTGCCGTGGTCGTGGAGTACCGGGCAGAGGTGCTAGTCATACTGAGGCGAGGCAGCCAACTCTGGTTTATGCTGCACGTCGCCGAGTGGACGGAGATGCCCAGATATTATTGTTGGTACGTTCTTTATCTATAATATACCTTATACTTCACTGATTGATGTTAGGTCTACGCATTCATATATAGCACGCATTCATATATAGCATGCTCTGTGTCTGAGACTTTGGGTTTAATGGTTGAAACCACTGCGAGTGGAATTATTGTGTTGAGTCCTTTAGGGCAGTTAGTTAAGCTGAACAAATTGTTCAGATAGGTCCCGCTGGAGGTTCAAGGAACCATCTTTTTGGCAGATCTAATGGAACTTTCTTTTGGAGAATTCAACTTAATACTGGGCATGGACTGGCTGATTAAGCATCAAGTGAATTTAGACTGTGCTTCTAAATGGGTGGTACTAAAAATTGTAGAGGGGGATGAGGTGGTGCTAATAGGGGAACGTCGAAATTATCTGTCAAATGTGATTTCTACCCTGAGGGCCGAGAAGTTGGTTCGTAAAGGTTGTGAGGTGTATGTAGCCTACATCAACAATGTTGATTCTGAGGTTCTGTCTGTTAAAGATATTTGAACAATCAAGGATTTTCTGGATGTTTTCCTCGATAAACTACCTGGACTACCTCCTTACCGTGAAGTTAAATTTAGGATTGAGCTCCTACCGGGTACAGCTCCGGTGTCCATCGCTCCCTATAGAATGGCACCGAATGAGCTAGTAGAGCTTAAGGCTCAGATTCAAGAGTTACTGATCGAGGGTTCATTCTCCCTATTGTGTCTCCATGGAGAGCACCAATTTTATTTGTGAAAAAGAAGGATGGATCTATGCGTATGTGGATTGATAACCGGTAACTGAATAAACTGTCTATTAAGAACAAGTATCCCCTACCAAGGATTGATGATCTATTCGACTAGTTTCAAGGAGCTTTAGTCTTCTCTAATATTGATCTTCAATTGCAGTATCATCAACTGTGAGTCAAAGAGGCTGATGCTCACAAGACACCATTTAGAACTTGTTATGGTCATTATAAGTTCTTTGTGATACCGTTTGGATTGACGAATGCACCGGCAGCTTTTTGGATCTGATGAACCGAGTGTTCCAACCTTATTTGGATCAGTTCGTAGTGGTTTTTATAGATGACATCTTGGTGTATTCGAGAACTGAGGATGAATATGAAGCACATCTCAGAGTGGTTCTACAAATTCTGTGAGACAAACAACTGTACGCCAAGTTCAGTAAATGTAAGTTCTGGTTATGTAAAGTAACATTTCTGGGCTATGTGGTATCTACAGAGGGGATTAGAGTTGATCTTCTGAAAATTGAAGCTGTTCTGGATTGGAAGTCGCCTAAGACGGTATCTGAAATTTGAAGTTTTCTGGGCCTGGCAAGGTATTATAGATGTTTTGTTGAGGGGTTTTCATTTATTGTTGCACCTCTAACTAAACTGTTGCATAAAGGGGTACTATTTGTCTGAACTAGTAAGCAGCAAGAGAGTTTTGAGAAACTTAAGAAGGTTCTGACGGAGGTTCTTATTTTAATATAGCTGGAGTCTGTGAAAGAATTTATTGTCTACAGCGATGCATCACATGTCGGTTTAAGATGTGCATTGATGCAAGAGGGTAAGGTGGTAGTGTACGCCTTTCATCAGCTTAAAACTCATGAGGTGAATTATCTTATGCATGACTTGGAGTTGGCCGCAGTGGTTTTTGCACTAAAGATCTGGAGGCATTACTTGTACGGTGAGATGTGTATCATTTACACTAATCACAAGAGCTTTAAGTACCTCCTCACTCAGAAGGAGCAAAATCTTAGGTAGCGTAGATGGATTTAGCTACTTAAGGACTATGACTTTACTATTGAATACCACCCCGGTAAGACTAATGTGTAGCCGACGCATTGAGCTGTAGAGTTATGATTGACTTGAGGGTGATGTTTGCTCGCCTTAGTCTATTTGATGATGATAGTCTGGTGGCCGAACTACAAGTTAAACCAACAAGAATAGAGCAAATTAAGGGTAAACAGAAAGAGGATGAGTCGTTGGAACTTCGTTTTTGACATATTGAGAGTGGGGAAACTTCAGATTTTGAACTGAATAGCGAAGGGGTACTGTGTTTCCGTGGGAGAGTTTGTGTACCAAGGGATACTGAACTGAGGCAGTCTATACTACGAGAGGCGCATAGTAGCCCTTATGCTATGCATCCCCGCAGGAATAAAATTTATAGAGACCTTTGTGAGTTATATTGGTGGCCAAGTCTTAAGTGTGAACTTACCGACCTTGTGGGTAAGTGTCTAACTTGCCAGCAAGTGAAGGCTGAACATCAGTTACCTTCAGGGTTGCTACAGCCAGTTAAAATTCCACTTTGGAAGTGGGAGAGGGTAACTATGAACTTCGTTAGTGGGCTGCCCCTAACACTTACTAAGAAGGATGCAGTATGGGTCGTAGTGGATTGTTGACCACGTTATCCAATTTCATAATAGTTCGTACCGATTACTCTTTGTAGAAGCTAGCTAAACTGTATATGGCTGAAAAAGTGATACTGCATGGGGTACCAGTTTCCATAATATCAGATAGAGATCCTCGCTTCATATCTCAGTTTTGGAAGAAGTTACACGAGGCTTTGGGTTTAAGACTGGACTTTAGTACTGCGTTTCACCCCAGACAGATGGTCAATCGGAAAGGGTGATTCAAATACTAGAAGATATGTTAAGGTGTTGTGTAATTGATTTCCGTGGCTCTTGAGAAGACTATTTGCCTTTGGTAGAGTTCACTTATAACAATAGCTACTAGTCTAGCATGTAGATGGCACCTTACGAGGCATTATACAGTCGTAGGTGTCGTACTTCTTTGTGTTGGACTGAGTTGGGCGAGTGGTGTATTTTGGGCCCTGAATTGGTTTCTGATACCGAGGGTAAAGTTAGATTAATTCAGGATTGACTGAAGGCGGCATCTAACAGACAGAAGTCGCATGCAGATTTGAAGCGCAAGGAGATTGAGTATTCTGTGGGGGACTTCGTCTTTTTTAAGGTCTCGCTATGGAAGAAGGTACTAAGATTTAGATGGAATGGCAAGTTGAGCCCTAGGTTTCTTGGGACTTATCGAATACTGAAACGTGTAGGACCGGTTGCCTACCAACTTGAGTTACCCCCAGAGTTGGATCGGATTCATGATGTGTTCCGCGTCTCTATGCTGAGGTGTTATTACTCTAATCCCACACACGTGATTTCGACTGAGCAGATTGAGGTTAGATCGGACCTAACTTTTAAGGAGGAACCGGTTCAGATTTTAGATCGTGAAGTGAAAATTCTGAAGAAGAAGTATATTTCACTAGTTAAGGTGCTTTGGAGCAATCACAGCTTAGAGGAGGCCACATGGGAAACTGAATAGGTGATGCAACAACAATACCCTCATCTGTTTTGATAAGGTAAATTTTGAGGCCAAAATTTTCTTTTAGAGGGGGTAGAGTTGTAACGCCCCAAAAATCCAAGTAATTATTTTTTGCATGTTTGTTACACAACTGACTGTCTGCTTTAGTGGTTAAGTACCTTGGGTGTGTCTGAGAAGTCTTGGGTTCAAGCCCTGGCTTGGGCAAAATTTTTGTTTTTAATTGAATAAACCCATATCCCTAGTCTGTAGACTTAAAAAATAAATGCTGATAAAATATGTCAGAATGGGCCTGCTGGTCTGGAGGTTAAGTGGAGTGTTGGTTATGTTTGAGGTCTTGAGTTCGAATCCTAAAATAAATAAGGGATTTATTTTGCTGCTTGTGTCGTGTGAGAGGTTGATTTTGACTAAAATTCTTAGTAGTGGGAAGGTTGGAGTGATTTTAGGAGAAGATTATGGGATTGGAGAGGTTATCCCGATTTGGTGGGACGTAGAATTCGACTCCCTCCCTTAATTTTTTTCCTACTTTCGATTTTGATAGAGTCTTTTCTTTCAATTTGCTGCCGCCACACCCTCCTAGTTCTCTCTGCCAATTTTTTACTTTCCATCCCTATCGATTCATTCTTTCGGCTTTGTCTCTCCTCACGACGAACGTTCTTCCTTCATCCTTTACTGATTCTTTTTCTTCTTCTGCATTCCTCTTTGTGCTTCTCTCTCTTTTCTCATTGCTGCTGTTCTTTGCATTCCTGCTCTCTGCCGAATTGTGGTAACCTTGGTCTCTTTCTTTTTGGTTTTATTTTTTAAAAATTGACCATCCCTTTCGCGCAGTTCTACGTTTTCAATAAGTTGATTATTCGATTTGGTTCAGACTGTTCATGTGAATAACTGTTGATAGGGGTTTCAGCTGGAATGCAGGTATTAACCAAGGAGATAGTGATCTTTTTTTTCCAACGGTTTGAAGGTGTAGGGCCTCGGTTGCTCAAACAAGGTAACCGGTTCTCGACCAAGTGGATAAGTGATTTGGATGGGGTTCATTTTAATTTCATTTGGCATGCAATAAATCGAGCATTTGTGGTTGAATATAGGTTTTGGAGTGCTCGTGGACAGTGTGTGCATTTTTCTTAACAAGGTGTGTAAACCCTACCTAAAACGTAAACGGACAAAAGCCAGAAATTATGGCAAATGACGCTACACGAGCGTGCGTTCGGTCGTGTGGTAAACTGAATGCATAAAACGTGGGTATTCGACTGTTGCGGTCACCATGAGCGATTACATGGTCTTAGGCTGTTTTAGGCCACGATAGGCCGAAATGGGCTGTGTGGGCTAACGGGCTTATGGACCCTACACGAGCAAATCACACGAGGGTGTGGAAAAAATTGGGCCAAACTGTGTAAATTCATGACCGAGACCAAATTTTGGGCTATGTGGGCTACACGATTGTGTGGGCCCACATGGACCCGCATTATGAGCCTTGGGCCTAGATTCACTATTGATTGTTAAGGTTGCACGGGTCACCCGAGATGACTGTGGACCTACTAATGGGTCAGTAAGTAGACTTAGACTCCCAAACTAATATAAAATGACTTTTATGCCCC
>JABFAF010274866.1:0-18521 GCA_013677275.1 Gossypium schwendimanii | reverse complement strand
CATGTCTGGGACATGGCTTTGGCATGTTATTATCAGACAGGAGACCTGAGTATCCTTAGTATTCCAAGTGGTTCAACTGGCTAGTAAACAGACTATGTTACATGAAAGTTCAGGTAAAAGCATAATAAACATATTCAGGTGAGTTATAAGGGTTAAGAATATCTCAGTTATCAGTTGAGAAAGAAATTTCAGTAAGGGAGGAGTAAGTTATAATCATGAGTTATTTAAGTAAGCAAGTAAGTGAACAAGTAAGAGGGTAAGTAAAGAAGAAAGTAAAGATCATGATACTTGATGATAATTTATGAGTATAATTATTTATGATAAATGTTGTTATTTATTTGCTTGTAAACTTACTAAGCTTTACCTCCTTTATTTTCCTTCTTTATTATAGTATCGCCAAGCCAATTTGGGGATCGTAAAGATGTCGGTGATTGTTTCACACTATCAACAGACCATCTCGGTATTTTGTGATCGAAACGTTTTAAGTTATGGCATGCATAGGGACTTAGTTATCTTTTGTATGTGTATCCTTATGATATGGCTAATGAATAGCATGGAAATACTCAATAATGATTAGCTATTAAGATGGCTATTTAAGAACATGTTTTGATGTTATGTATACCTAAATGATAGTTAATACAAAGAAAATATAAAAGAGTAAAAATTTGCAGTGGAACAGTTTTTGGACAGCAGCATTGATGTGATTTTGAAAAATCACCAAAAATAGTAGAAACGAAATTAGAGAGTGAATGAGATATAGAATTAAATCTTATCAAATCTATTTTCACATGAAAGAAATGGTGTAGGCAAAGAAATTATATATTATGAGATATTTGAAATTTAGTGAGACAGGGTTAGAGTTGTTTTTGAAGTCCCCTGTTCTGACTTTAGAAAATCATTAAAAATTATATAGAAAGAATTATGAGTAATAATTTATATTTCTAGATTCCTTATGAGTTTATTTTCATTAGAAACAAACATGAACATTATCCAGATTCTATACAATAGGATAATTGATTTTTAGTGAAGAGGGGTCAGAACTGTTAGCAGTGAACTAGGGGAGACTTTAACGAATAAACTGTACTAATTGGCTAATAAAAAATTCTGGAAATTTTATGGTAAGAAGATATATGAGTCTAGTTTCAGGGAAAATTTACAGATCTATATTTCAAGTTTCATAACTCGAGTGATAGTTAAATTAGTGACTATTACACAAGTGGACAATTTTATTGTGAACAGTGAAATAAATTACTTTAATTTGTTTAAGTATTCGAAAAATTTTTAATGTTCCCGGTTTGGACCCGAACCATTTTCGTTGCATGTTTTAGGGTCTTGAGGGTTCCTTTTAGGGACGTATTAAATGAACGTGAGTGAATTAATTTTAAAAGCAAATTGTTATGCTCTAATCTATTAAGTTAACTCAGTTAACGCCTCGTGCTTGACTTCGGCAACGGTCTCGGGTAAGGGGTGCTACATCTAGTCCTTTCTCCATTCATAAAATTTATCCATACGGAGTCGTAGAATTGTACAACAATGGAGGTATGTTTAAAGTTCATGGTCAACGTCTCAAACACTATTGGGATGGTAAAGTTGAGCAAGTTGAACCGTCATTCTATTGAGAAGAACCTTGATTTTTCATATTTTTAGTTTTAATAAATGAAATTTAGAAATTATTTTCTTGAATTAATACATTAAATTAAATTTGTCTAAGGAGATTGGAACTTAAGGGGACCAGTTGTGAACCCTCTAACCTTTTCTAGGATATTAATTTAATGTAATTTTTTGAGAAGAAAATATCTAAGTAAGCCAAAAGAAATTTCTAATTTCAATTTTTATTTGCAAATTTTTATTTTTTTATGCATAATAAGAGGGTCAATTTGGCCCAAGTACTAATTAATTTACTTTTCTAATTCACTTTAATTTCTCAGTACAACAAATAATTACAGTTGGGCTTGAGGCCCAAAACAACAAAAAGGAGAAAATTACCCATCACTGACGTCCATAGGGTCTCTAAAAACCCTACATTTTCCACTACTTTTCCCTTTCCTCCTTACCTTGCCACCCAAGTAATTTGTAGCTAAAGTTTTGCTACAAATTTTCCCTAATCCATCACTATATAAACCCTTCTATACCATTATAATTGATAACTCTTGAAAAGAGTTTTATTTAAGACCTCTAAATTGAATTAATTGGTTGTAATTAAGTGAATACATTTGCATTTTTAGAATCTTTTTAGTACATTGCATAACAAAGCTTAGATTGCGATATAATGGTCATTATTTGTTGCTATTATCACTTACGAAGGAAAGATGTAGTTTTGTGTGAACACATGTGTAGGAAGAGGAAGAAGATGAAGAGGGAAAATAAGGGAAGTGAAACATTGTAGTGGCAAATAGTGAGATTGATTTCCAATAGAATTGGCATGGCAACTCCAGAAAGATGACTCAACACTTTATCCTTGTCACTCTCAGCCAGCTATGCGTGTACCAGAAAAACCATCCTGAAAAGAAGAATGAAAATTTTGTGTTGAGGTGGGACAGATCTATCCAATAAAAGAAGGGGAGAGAAGAAAAAAAGATTAAAAAGGAGGAGAATCAACGTGAAAGAAAAATTGGTGATAGAAGTTTCTCTCTGCACAGAGCAGAACTCTATTGGAGAATTCTAGAGAAAGAGAAGGTAGCAACTAAGAGAGCAGGGTGTAGGCGCAAAGGGAAGAAATATCTACTTTGGGTTCATGAGCAACCTCAAGATTAGAGAGGAGGTAGAGTGTGGCGAGAAATTCTTGCATTTATACTTTATCTTTCTAATTTCTGTGATTCGAACTTATTTCAGAATGTTGATGAATGAATTTATTTTGGTGTTAACTTTTCCACCCATGAACTAAATCTTTTCTGGGTTGGAGTTCTTTGGGTGAATACTTTGTTATCTTTAATGCTTATGATTTCGAATTGTCTATGTCACTGTTTCATTCTATTCATGCTTATGTCAAATAGATGCTTGCAAGCTCTAGACATTGTTGATTGTGTGTTGTGTTAATAGATTTATTTTTTATTTTAAAAAGGTTAATTATACTAGATCTTGAATCGTTTGATGCACGCTAATACTCGACATCTAGACATAGATGTGCGAGTTGTATAGAGAAGAATATTCATTATGGTTATTAATCCAGAGTTCTGTAGACATAAATTAACTTAGATTTATAGCTATCGATAGAGGCAGATCATAGTAGTGATTCGCCGAGCAGTAGATTAGACAATATTTTGTCATGGCATTATTTTGATATGAATATTTCACCTGAATAATTCCAACCTTTTTCATTCAACAACAAAAACACTTTTGCTTTTCTTTGTAATTTTCCACAACATTTTATTTGCCATATCAATTCTTTGTTTTTTTCATTTCATTCATTAATTAATTATACAAACATGTTATTCAACTTGAGAATATTTCCTGTTATTCGGTATAGTCACTTGGATTATAACTTACTCAATTTCTTACCAATTTTTGATCTTTGTGGAGACAATACTTACTTATCACTTTATTAATTGAATGACATGTACACTTGCACAATTGCATTAGTTATTTACACGCAATAAGTTTTTGGCACCATTGTCGGGGATCGACAACATTGGTGAAAAGTTGATTTGTTATTATTCTTGTTATTTTTATTAGAGCGGTTAATTAGTATTTTATTTGATTTTTTAGGTCTGTACTAGTACATGAGAAGAAGTATTCAAGCGGATACAAAATATTATTTTGATCCTGAAATTGAAAGGACATTTAGGGGAAAAAGAAAAGAGTTAAGAGAAATAGAGAGGATTATAAGTGATCCAATCAGAGAAGATTAGGTACTCTAGAATGAAAGGAATGTTGATATTCCTTTAATTATAGATGATAGAGGCAAACTCATTAGAGAACATGCAGTGCCTATTTTGGATGATTTAAATCCAAGAGTTGTTAGGCCATATATTCAAGCTCAACACTTTTAATAGAAACTAGTAATGTTTCAGATGCTGCAAACGGTAGAGAAGTTTTGTGGTCTACCTACTGAAGTCCAAGATTGCACTTGAGACTTCTTCTTGAAGTTTGTGACTCATTCAGGTAGCAGGGTGTTCCTGAAGATGCCCTTAGTTTAAAATTGTTCCCTTATTCATTGTAAGATCGTGCCAGATTATGGTTGAATGCATTACCATCAGGTACGGTGGTATCTTGGAATGAACTGTAAGAGATTTCTGCTTAGGTACAATCCTCCCAACATGAATCTCACGCTCAGGAACGACATTACATCGTTCAGGCAATTTGAAGATGAGACATTATATGAAGCATGGGAGCATTCCAAGCAACTAATTAGAAAATGCCTGATGCATGATTTTCAGCATTGGACATAGATGGAAATGTTCTATAATGGATTAAATGATTATACGCGAATGATAGTGGATGCATCTGCTAATGGGATGTTGCTTGACAAATCCTACAATGAAGGATACGAAACTTTGGAAAGAATTGCAAATAATGATTATCAGTACCCCACTACCAGAGTTGGTACTAGTAGAAAAGTTTCTGGAACAATGGAATTTGATGTGATCACATCATTAATAGCTCAGGTATCATCTTTAACAATTATGATTTGAAATCTGAAAAGACCCTCTGTGGGAGATGAAGGTTACAGAACTAACATGTGTATACTGTGGAGAAGATCATGTTTTTTATGAATGCCCATCCAATCTAGCCTCTGCATATTACATGAGGAATTATAATCGTAGCAACAACAATCCCTACTCCAACACTTACAATCCAGGGTCGAAACAACATCCAAATTTCAACCGAAGTAATAGGGAATAGGAAATGCCAACAATATTAACAGACAGAATGTGGTTGGTGTACCACCTAGATAAAGTCAACCAATGTCGTGACAGAATGCGTAACAAAGTTCATCATCTTTAAGATCAACTATGGAAGCTCTCTTAAAAGAGTATATGGCTAAGAATGATGCAATTATTCAGAGCCATGCACCTTCCTTAAGCGCTTTGGAGAATCAAGTGGGACAAATTACCTTAGTACTAAGTTCCAGACAACAAGGAGCATTGCCTAGTGACACAGAAAGTTATCGATCTCAAGGAAAGAATAATGTAAGGTCATAACACTACGGAGTGGCATTCAGATGCTAGGAGTTGTGAATGATGCCTTTTATGAGGAGGAAATTTCAAAAGTTCCTGGAAGCACAACTTTTGAACCAGAAGTGGAACAAACTACACAATAGATTGGAGTAGACAAAAGCATACAAAAGAAAAATCATCTTGTAAAGCCAATACAAATGCCATGTCAAAGCAACCTCAGCAAATGGAAGGAAGGCCACCGCCACCTTTTCCCCAGCGTTTCCAAAAGTTGAAGCAAGATGCTCAATTCAAGAAATTTCTGCATGTCTTGAAGCAATTACACATCAATATACCTTTAGTGGAAGCATTATAATAAATGCCTAACTATGTGAAATTCATGAAAGATATCCTATCCAACAAGAGGAGGCTAGTGGAGTTCGAAACTATTACACTTACTGAATGGTGCAAGCAATGCTGAAGAACAAACTGCCACCAAAATTAAAAGATCTAGGAAGTTTCATTATACCTTGCTCGATTGGAAACCATAACGTAGGCAAAGCATTATACAATTTAGGTGCAAATATCAATCTAATGCCTATGTTTATTTTCAAGAAACCCAGGATAGGAAAGGCAAGACCTACTATAATCACACTACAACTAGCTAATAAATCATACATCCATCCAGATGGAAAAGTTGAAGATGTACTGGTAATAGTTGACAAGTTTATTTTTCCAACAAATTTTATTATTTTGGGATGTGAAGTAGATAAAGAGGTACCCATAATACTTGGACGACCTTTCTTAGCAACTGGTATAACATTGATTAATGTACATAAAGGTGAATTAACCATGAGAATTAATGATCATTAGTTGACATTTAACGTGTTTGATGCTTTAAAGTGTGTAGATGCAGATGATGAATGTCATGCTGTTGAATTTGTTGACATTGTAATTTAGGAAGGATTTGAAGAACATATGCACAACAATTCTGATGTAGACTTTGTTGAATTAAATGAAATAGAATTGAATGAAGAATCTGGAGAACTGACTGAAAATTTAGCAATTTGGAAATGGATTCAAGAGGAGATTTGAATCATTAAACTTCTCAAGTCCATATTTCAACCCTCCTCGATCTTCAATAAAAGATCCACCTGTGCTGGATTTGAAGCCATTACCAATGCATTTGAAGTACACCAGTTTGGGAGATAATGATACACTGCCTGTATTTATCTCTGCTGAGCTTACAACAGACTAGGAGAAGCAATTACTAGAAGTCTTAAAAAGGTCCAAGAAAGCTTTAGGATGGTCAATGGCAGATATCAAAGGAATTAGCCCAGTAATCTGCATGTAGCCCAGTAATCTGCATGCACAAAATAATACTTAAAGATTGCCATGGCAAATCAATTAAATAGCGAAGGAGACTAAATCTTGTCATAAAGGAAGTAATTAAAAAGGAGATTATCAAATTATTGGATGTTGGAATTATATACCCAATTTCTGATAGCTCCTGGGTCAACTCTATTCAGTGTGTACCCAAGAAAAGAGGGGTCACCGTAGTCAGCAATGATAACAACGAACTTATTCCCACACATATTATCATCGGTTGGAAAGTTTGTATGGATTATTGAAAGCTTAGCAAAGCAATGAAGAAGTACCATTTCCCTCTACCTTTTATAGACCAGATGTTGGACACTGTAACACCCCTAACCTGAATCCGTCACCGGAATAGGGTTACGAAGTATACAATATAGATGGACAGAAAATTGAAACATTTCATAACATATAGCATTCACGTCATAAACCAATCATAATCATGCATATTGTCCCTAATATGAGCCTTCGAGGCCTAAAATACACTTTAGAAATAAATCGAGACTAAATGAGAAATAAAGAGAATTTTTTAGAAACTTATAAAATTTTCAAAACTGCAAGGCTCACATAGCCAAGAGATATGCCCATGTCTTAGGCCGTATCGGCATTCAAAACAGAAACGCACAGCCATGTCCATGCCCATGTAACTCATTGACTTGGGTCACACGGCCAAGCCACACGCCCGTGTGTCAAGTCGTGTGAGCATCTGACTTGCATTCTTTAAAAGATACAGGGGACATACGGCTGTATCACCTGGCCGTGTGTCAAACACGGCTGAGACACACGCCTGTGTGGACAAAAATAGGCCATTTTCCAAGCCACATTTCCCACCCACAAATGACATCAACCTACTCCAAAAATGCACATATATACTAGCTATAATCAAGCATCCAAAACAAGAATAAACAAGCTTTAAACATGTACTACAATCACATACAACCAATATGCCCTTAGGCACCTCAAATGACAACTAAAATACTTGTCAACCATGTATCCAAACTTACCTAAATGACCAAATACATATATGCAAAATTGTACCAAAACCTATCATGTAGGTCACTTATCAAGCTCAACCATTTAGTGCCCAAAATACCAATTCACAAGGTAAATCATTCGGCATCGTTTCATGTCATTTAACTTACTTACTAAAACATACCAATATTTCTAAATGGTACCAAATATAATATTCTAACTAACATCACTATACCTATAAATTTTCCATAACAAAGCACTAAATGACACCAAGGTATATAACATATCTTATATGCATATTCAAACCCCATTTTAGTTTCCATTATTCTACCATATCAGACACACATCAAATATGATAAGGCCACATATATATATACACACACATCAAAATATACCAAACACAAGCCAAATAAGTGGCTAATCTCAACAAAATACTTATATGCCAACATTGGCCAAATTAATCTATACATGCCATTATAACTGAAATTAAACAACCAAATGTACCAAAAGAGCTAATGGATAGTGTGACATAGCTCCGACAAGCTTCCAAACAGAATGAGATTTTGAATCACTATAAAACATAGAAAATAACACAGAGTAAGCATTTAAGCTTAGTAAGTTCGTATATTAGAGAATTTAACTTACCAATTTAATCACATTTAAGGTAAGTAAACCAAAGCATATCTCAACTCAATTTGGCCAAAAGCCTAACATACAATCATCAACCATGTATGAGTTCTACAACTATTCAAATTTCATATACATGTAACATCTATACAATGTAACAATATATCATATACAAACCATTTCCATGTAATTTGTGTAAATATCTATACTAGTTCGTATCGAACTCATATAACTCGTAATAGAACTGTTCCCGTTGAACCATTTAGAAATCATTGGATGCGTGGGTAGTACACAGTAGGTGTATTGAACTATAATCCGTCAATTAATGTACATGTATGCTGATACAAGCTGTAAACGGTAAGCTCTTCTAAGCTAAATAATGATAAGCTCCTTCGAGCTGAATAATGGTAAGCTCATACGAGTTAAGTATCGATAAGCTCATAAAATCTGAGTATCGATAAGCTAATAAGAGCTAAAATCGATAACCCTAATGACATGTCATTTGAATCCTACGAATTTCTAAGGTTCAAACGGGACTTAGTAATCATCGTAAGTCGTCAGATATGCGATCGATATTCATATATGATGATAATGCAAATAACATACATCTAATTCAAACAAAGAATATAATTACACAATTTAATTACACGAACTTACCTCGATGAGTGTACGTAGATACGAAGGTGACTAATTCGATATTTTTTCTTTACCCCGATCTAACTCCGTACGACGTCTAACCGGATCTATACGAATTAGTTGAACTCAATTCAATATAAATCATAATCAATTTATTCTAACACACATTTTGGCAAAATTACCTTTTTACCCGTATACTTTTAATTCTTTTCAATTTAGTCCTTATGGTCGGAAAATAAAATTCATTCAATTTTATCCCTACCCAAGCCTAGTTGAATTATAAATATATGTATAACAACCTGTATATTTCACATATTCACAATTTTACCATAATTTATCACATTTTAAATTTAATCCCTAATTGATAATTTCATTAAAAATTCCTTTACAAAAGTTGTTTATCTAACAAAAACTACACATTTTCTACCGTTAAACATCAAACCCTAACATGTTCATCAATGATAAAACTCAAATACTTTAACCATTTAACAAATTGGTCCCCGAGCTAGCTAGATTAAGTTACAATGATCCCTAAAACATAGAAATTATTAAAAACAGGACAAAACACATACCTAATTGATGGAAACAAGCTTGCCGAACCCTAAAGAGAAAAATTGGCTTCTTTTTCTTAGCTATTCGGTTGAAGAAAGATAACAATGGAAGATAATCTTAATTTGTTTTATTTGTTTTATCATTTATTACTTATTTACAAAATTAACCTTAATTAACTTTAAAAATTACACTAATGCCAAGCCATGTTCATCCACTATCACATTTAATGGTATAAATACCATATAAGGACCCCCAATTTAAATTTCTAAAGCTATTAGACACCTTTAGCTATTAGAACACAACTTTTGCACTTTACGCGATTTAGTCATTTTTATCAAATTGAGCATGTAAACAGTAAAATTTCTTAATGAAATTTTATACGGTAATACTATCATGCTGTAGACCATAAAATAATAATAAAATAAATTTTTGAACTTCAAATTTGTGGTCTGAAAACTATTATTCTGATTTCACTAAAAACGGCCTATTACAACTCTCCCCTAAAAAGATTTTCATCCCTGAAATCTTACTAGAAAAGAGGTTCGGATAAGGCTTTCTCATAACTTCCTCGGGTTCCCAAGTGGCTTCTTCTATTTTGTGTCACTGCCAAAGAACTTTTACTAAAGCTATGTTTTTATTTCTCAACTCTTTCACCTCTCATGCCAAAATTCTGATCGGTTCTTCACTCTATGTCATATCAGGCTGAATCTCAACATCCATCAGAGAGATAACATGTGAAGGGTCAGATCATTACCGTCGTAACATAGTAACATGAAAGAAATTATGAATCCTCTCAAGCTCTGACGGTAAGTCTAATCGATACACAACAGGTCTTATTCTTTTATTAATCTTGTATAGCCAGATAAATTATGGACTCAACTTTCCTTTACGACTGAACTGACGAACTTCTTCCAGGGAGAAACTTTCAAAAATAGTCTGTCACTGACTTGAAACTCTATATCTTTATGTTTAAGATTCGCATAGGATTTCTGACGACGTGAATGTACTTTTAAGCTATCTCGAATCAGTTTCACTTTTTCCTTAGTTTTACGAATGAAATCAATCCCGTGTATCTTTTTCTCACTGAGCTCAGTCCATTATATTGGAGTTTGACATTTACGACCATATAGAGCTTTATACAGTGCCATCTTTATTCTCGATTGAAAACTATTATTATACGCAAATTCGACCAATGAAAAATATTTCTCCCAGTTGCCTTCAAACTCTAGTATGCAACATTGAAGCATATGTTCAAGAATCGGTACCTGATGTTCGGCTCTAACTTGCTGACATTTCAAACATCTAGATACAAAATTAGAAATCTCACGTTTCATTCCCGGCCACTAATACATCTGTCTCAAATTGTTGTACATTTTATTGCTCATCGGATGAACAGACAAGCTACCACTACGAGCTTCATATAAGATTTTCTATATAAGCTCTTGATTCTTCGGTACAAAAACTCTATCTTTGGATAATAAACAATCATCAGGCCTATGTGAAAATTTGAATCAGACATCAACTCACACTGTACTCGTTTAGCTCCCAACTCATTATCACATTTCTGAGCTTCATAGATCTGCTGTGGAAACATTAGTTTAGCTTTTAACTCAACTAAGATCTAGCCATCATCAGGCAATGTGAATCGTGTATTCGTCGCTCGTAAAGCAAACAAAGACTATCTACTTAGAGCATCTGCAACTATGTTTCCTTTTCCCAGATGATAACAATAACTAACTTATAATCTTTCAACTGTTCGAGCCATCTACATTGTCTCAAATTCATCTTTTTCTGCAACATCAGATACTTTAAACTCTTGTCATCGGTAAATATGTGACATTTTTCACCGAAAAATTGTGTCACCAAATTTTCAATGTAAACACAATAGCTGCCAACTCTAATTCATGTGTTAGATAGTTTTTCTCATGCGACTTTAACTATCTGGAGGCATAAGATATTACTTTTCCTTTCTGCATCAAAACATAGCCTAAACTGTTCAATGACACATCACTTAAAATCACAAATTCTTTACCCAATTCAGGCTAAACCAGAACTTGTCTTCAATCAACAATGCTTTCAACTACTTAAAACTTTGCTATCATTTATCAAACCATTCAAACTTCACATCTTTCTGTAATAGCCATGTCATTGGTGCAGCTATCATCGAGAACCCTTTTACAAATCTTTGGTAATAACCAGCTAATCCCAGAAAACTTTTAACTTCAAATATGTTTCTCAGTAGTTTCCAATCAACAACTATTAAAATTTTACTTGGATCAACTCTGATGCCTTCAGCAGATACTATGTGTCTTAAAAAACCAACTTATCAGAGTCAAAACTCACATTTTCTAAATTTAGCAAATAATTGTTTATCTCACAAAGTTTGCAGAACAATTCTCAGGTTCTCGACATGTTTAGACTCGTCTTCAAACTATATCAGTATATCATCAATAAATACCACTACAAATCTGTCTAAATACGTTTTAAAAATTCTATTCATCAAATCCATAAATATTGCAAGTTCGTTAGTTAAACAAAATGACATCGCAAGAAATTCACAGTCTTCGTACCTGGTTCTAAATACAGTTTTCGGTACATCCGAATCTTTCACTCATAGTTGATAATATTCAGAACGAAGATCAATCTTCGAGAACACTATGGCACCTTTCAACTGGTCAAACAAGTCGTCAATACAAGGTAGTGGATATTTATTCTTGATTATAACTTTATTGAGCTGAAGATAATCAATGCATAATCTCATCGATTCGTCCTTTCTCTTAACAAACAGAACTGGTGCACCCCAAGGCGAAAAACTACATCTGGCAAAACCCCTGTCTCTCAATTCTTGTAACTTGCTTTCAACTCTTTTAACTCTGTAGGAGCCATTTTGTAAGGTGCTATTAATATTGGTGATGTTCAAGGTATAAGTTCTATAGCAAACTCGACCTCTCTGATCGATAGTAATCTAGGTAACTCCTCTGGAAACTCATCGCAATACTCGCAAACCACTTGCAATGATTCAAGCTTCGAGTTAGACACTTTAGTATCAAATACATAAGCAAGGTAAGCATTACAACCTTTTCACACATATTTTTGTCCTGACATAGCTGATATCACAATAGGCAACTCGCTCGAATTTTCTTATTCAATACGAAGTATCTCACCATTCTGACATTTCACTACGATAAGCTTTCATCTATAATTTACCATAACATCATGTAGAGTTAGCCAATCCATGCCCAAAATCACATCGAACTTATCGAACGGTAATAGCATCAAATCAGTCGAAAAACTGTAACCCTAGTCATCAACGACCAATTCTTGCAAACCTTATCAACTAGCACATACTGGGCTAGGGGGTTCGATACTTTAACCACGAATTCAGTGGACTCAATAGGTAAATTTTTTACTAGACACTAAATTTGTGCAAACCTATGAATGAGTCAAATCGGTATCAATCAAAGCATTTACATCAGTATCACAAAGAGAGAGTACCGGTAATAAATCTAGCGCAGAAGCATTTTTGTGTGCACTAATAGCATAAGCCCTAGCTGGTGCTCGTGCCTTGGATGTTGCATTAGAATCTTTCGTCACACCACGACTGCCACTCACATTACCAGAATAACAGGTGGCCTACCTCTCACAGTTTTTTTGCTCGTCCTCAAATTTTGAATATTATCTTTCTTGGACTTCTCAGGGCAACCTCTAAGATAGTGGTCAAAGGAACCACGTCTGAAACACGCTCCATTCTTCATTCGACACTCACCATAATGTCACCTGTTACAGTGCTTGCACTCAGGTCTGGTGTTTCTAACACTACCCACACTCGCTACAGAGGTAGCCTAGGGTTTAGGACTAGAGCATCGCGTACCTCTATCTTTATTGGAGTATCCCACAAAAGTAGTAGAACGGTAGTGATGTTCTTTAGATTTCTTCGATGCTGACTGATGTGACTTTTCAATCAATTTTTTTCTTGAATCTCTAGCTTCAGATTCAGCGTGCCTTTTCTCTTTGCTTAGCTCATCAGCTTTATATGCTCGATCAACTAGTACAGCAAACTCTACCAACTCAAGGATCCCGTCTAAAAGCTTTATAATCTCGTTTAATCCATCTTCAAACCACTTGCACATTGTAGTCTTAATCAGAATACACTCTCAAGCATATTTGCTCAATCGAACAAATTACCATTCATATTCAAACACTGTCATATGACCCTGTTTAAGCTCTAGAAATTCTTTAAGTTTCTAATCAAGAAACCTTTGACTGATATATTTCTTTCGGAACTCAGTTTGAAAGAAGTCCCAATTGACCCGATTTCTCAGCACAATAGAAATCAACGAATTCCACCACTGATATGCCAAATCTTTTAATAGAGGTACTACACACTTAAGAAATTTAGCCAGTGAACAAGATAATTCATTAAAAACTTTGATGGTATTCTCTAACCAGAACTTAGATCTTTCGGGATCAGCTGTATCTCAGAATTCTTTAGTGCTGTACTTATGGATCTTATCAACAGGAGGCTTACTAACTTGGATAGGTTTCGTACCTTAAGGAATAACGGGAATCGATTATGGCATAGGAGGAGGTGGAGGTTGTCGAGCAGTCGGGTTCATCTGTACGAACTCAGCGAATCAATCATTCATCATCTAGAAGAAAACTTCCTTAGCCTCTTTCCCCTGGCCCACAGATACGGGCATCGTACCACTCGAAGCTACTCCATGAATAAAGGCTTAAGCATTACTCTCTTCTTCATCAGAATCAACTCGATCAGATGTCAGTGCTATATGAAAACATGTTATATAATGACATGTATAGCTAGACTCGTATATGCTACGTTAGTCCAAGAATTGACTAAATCGTAGCTCTAATACCAATAAATTAATACCCCTAACCCAAATTTGTCGCCAGACAAGGTTACAGAGTATTAATGAAGTATACAATTTAGACTAACAGAAAATTCAAACATTTCATAACATATAGCTCTTACATCAAAAACAAATCATAATCATGCATTGTCCTTAATACAAGCCTTCGACACCCAAAATACACTTTAGAAATAAATTGGGACTAAATCAGAAATACAAAGAATTTTTTAGAAACTTATAAAATTTTCAAAACTGCAAGGGTCACACGACCATGTGGTTAGGCCGTGTGACTCACACGGCCAAGAGACACCCTCGTGTCTTAGGTAGTGTGGGCATTCGAAATAGGAACATACAGCTGTGTTCGTGCCCATATAACTCACTAACTTGGGTCACACGGCCAAGCAACAAACTCGTGTGCCTGGCCGTGTGTCCATACTTACTTGCATTCTTTAAAAGACACAGGGGTCACAGACGGCCGTGTCACCTGGCCGTGTGTCATACACGACTGAGACACACGCCCGTGTCTCTGCCTGTGTAGACATAAATAGGCCTTTTTCCAAGCCATATTTCCCACCGACAAATGATATCAACCTAATCCAAAAATGCACATATATGCTAGCTATAATCAAGCATCCAAAACAAGCATAAACAAGCTTTAAACATATACTACAATCACATACAACCAATATGCCCTTAGGCACCTCAAATGACAACTTAAACACATGTCAACCATGTATCCAAACTTACCTAAATGACCAAATACATATATGCATAATTATGCCAAAATCTATCATGTAGGTCACTTATCAAGCTCAAACATTTAGTGCCCAAAATACATTCACAAGGTAAATCATTTTGCATCATTTCATGTAATTTAAGTTAATTACAAAACATACCAATATTTCTAAATGGTACCAAATATACTATTCTAACTAACATTACTATACCTATAAATTTTCCATAACAAAGCACTAAATCACACCAAGGTATATAGCATTTCTTGTATGCATATTCAAACCCCATTTTAGTTTCCATCATTCTACCATATTAAACACACATCAAATATGATAAGGCCACATATATATACATCAAAATATACCAAACACAAGCCAAATAACTGGCTAATCTCAACAAAATACTTATATGCCAACATTTGTCAAATTAACCTATACATGCCATTCTAACTGAAATTAAACAATCAAATGTACCAAAAGTGTCGATGGATAGTGTGATATATCTCCAACAAGCTTCCAAACCGAATGAGCTTCTAAGTCACTATAAAACACGAAAAATAACACAGAGTAAGCATTTAAGCTTAGTAAGGTCGTATAATAGAGAATTTAACTTACCAATTTAATCATATTTAAGGTAAGTAAACCAAAGAATATCTAACCTCAATTTGGCCAAAAGCCTAACACATAATCATCGACCATGTTAGCCATGTAATTCATATAAAAATTGAGAATCATGTATTAGTTCAACAACTATTCAAATTCTATATACATGTAACATCTACACGATGTAACCATATATCATATACAAACCATTTCCATGTAATTCATGTAAATACATGTACTATTTCGTATCAAACTCATATAAACTTGTAACAGAACAATGCCTATTGAACCACTTAGAACATCGTTGGATATACGGGTAGTACACACAAGGTGTACTAACCTGTAACCTGTCAATTCATGTACATGTATGCTCATAAGAGCTGTAAATTGTAAGCTCCTTTGAGCTGAATAATGGTAGGCTCTTTCGAGCTGAATAACGGTAAGCTCCTCTGAGCTGAATAACGGTAAGGTCTTTCGAGTTAAATAACGGTAAGCTCATACGAGATGAGGATCAGTAAACTCATAAGAGCTGAGTATCGGTATGCTCATAAGAGCTAAAATTGGTAACCCTAATGACATGTCATTTGTATCCTACAAATTCCTAAGGCTCAAATGGGGCTCGATAATCGTCGTACGTTGTCGAATATGCGATCGGTAATCATATACGATGATAATGCAAATAACATACATCTAATTCAAACAAAGCATATAATTATGCAATTTAATTACATGAACTTACCTCGACGAGTGTATGTAGATACAAAGCTGACTAATCGGATATTTTTCCTTTGCCCTGATCTAACTCTGTACGAGATCTAACTAGATCTATACGAATGAATTTAACTCAATTCAATATAATTCATATTCATTTTAGTCCAACACACATTTTTGGAAAAATAACCCCTATACTTTTAATTCTTTGCAATTTAATCTCTAGGGTCGGAAAATGAAATTCATTCAATTTTATCCCTACCCAAGCCTAACCAAATTATAAACATATTTATAGCGACCCATATATTTCACAAATTCACAATTTTATCACACAATTTATCAGATTTTCAATTTAATCCCTAATTGATAATTTTATAAAAAATTCATTTACAAAAGTTGTTTATCTAACAACAACAATTCATTTTCTACCATTAAATTTCAAACCCTAACATTATCATCAATGGTAAAATTCAAGTACTTTAACAGTTTCAGAAATTATTCCCTGAGCTAGCTAGATTAGGCTACAACGTTCCCGAAAACATTGAAATTATCAAAAATTGGAAAAAACACAAACCTAATCGATGGAAACAAGCTTGCCGAACCTTAAAGAACAAAATGAATTTATTTTCTTGGCTATTCAGTTGAAGAAAGATAACAATGGAAGATGATATTAATTTGTTTTATTTGTTTTATCATTTATTACTTATTTACAAAATTAACCTTAATTAACTTTAAAATTTACACTAATGCCAAGCAATGTACATCCACTATCACATTTAATGGTCTAAATACAATATAAGGACCTCCATTTTAAAGTTCTATAGCTATTAGAAACCTTTAGCTATTAGAACACAACTTTTGCACTTTACGCAATTTAGTCCTTTTTATCAAATTCAACATGTAAACGTTAAAATTTCTTAATGCAATTTTTATACGGTAATACGATATGCTGTAGGCCATAAAATAATAATAAAATAAAATTTTTTACTTAAAATTTGTGGTCCTGAAACCACTATTCTAATTTTACTAAAAACGGGTTGTTACAGACAAACTAGCAAGGAAAGCCTTCTACTTTTTTTAGATGGTTACTCAGGGTACAACCAAATTTCCACATCTCCTACTGATCAAGAAAAGACTACATTCACCTATCCTTATGGAATATTTACTTTCAGAAAAATGTCGTTTGGGTTATGTAATGCCTATACAACATTCCAGTGTTGCATAGTGGCAATATTTTTTGACATGGTGGAGAAATTCCTTAAAGTATTCATGATCATTTCTAGGTGTTTGGTGACACTTTTGAAGATTGTTTGAAAATTTTGGAGTTAGTACTTTACCGATGTTAAGAAACAAATCTTGTGTTGAATTGGGAAAAATGCCAATTCATGATTTGTGAAGGCATTGTTTTTGACCACAAGATTTCAGAAGAAGGAATTGCCGTCGACAAAGAAAAAAATAGAAGTCATTGAAAAGTTGCCACCGCCCACTTCAGTGAAAGGAATTAGAAGCTTCCTCGGTCATATTGGATTGTACCATCGCTTTATCAAGGATTTTTCTAAGGTATCCAAACCTCTATGTCAATTGTTGGAACAAAACAAACCTTTTCATTTTGATGAGTTATGCTCAAAAGCGTTTGAAGAGTAGAAGGAGCAATTAAGTACAACACCTATAGTCACTGCACTAGACTGGACTTTACCGTTCAAACTGATGTGTGATGCAAGTGACTTTGCTATAGAAGCAGTTCTGGGGAAAAGAAAAGCCAAGATGTTTCATGCTATATATTATGCCAGTCGTACGTTGATAGATTCATACCTCAATTATAGAACCACAGAGAAAGCATTGTTACCGATGGTATGTGCCTTTGAAAAATTCAGAGCTTATTTAGTGGGCACTAAAGTCACAGTTTATACAGACCATTCTGCCATTAAATACTTTGAGACAAAAAAAGAGGCCAAGCCTAGACTCATTAGATGGATATTGTTGCTGCAGGAATTTGATTTGGAGATCAAAGATTGGAAAGGCACTAAAACTCAAGTGGCTGATCACTTATCATGACTTGAAGCAGGGAATAATTATGGTGATAGTCAAATTATTAAAGACGAATTCCCTGATGAACAGTTATTGTTGGCTATGGCATTGCCATGGTATGCTGGTATTGTTATCTTTCTAGTCAGTGGGTTGCTGCCACCTGCGCTCAATCATCAAGGACAAAGGAAATCCCTTCACGATGTGATATGATGTAGCCTATCGAAACAGACTATCTTCGTATGTTACGGATCTAAGAATGTTGTAAGCACGTTCCTGCAACAAGAAAACAATAAGGAATTAAGGAAATAATCATGGTAAAATAT
>JABFAF010274860.1:0-16077 GCA_013677275.1 Gossypium schwendimanii | reverse complement strand
TTTGGACTCTTGGGCCTAAATTACGATCTCAAGTCTAATTTTCAAGTTCAATTATCCATTGGGACAATTGTCTAACTTTAAAATTAATTCCCAAAAATATCATAATAATTTTAATTAATTTGATTAATTTAATTTTACTTTATCAAAATTAATTTTATAAAAATCATTTAGATTTTCCAAATTAATTTTTCGAGAAAATTCTTTAATCAAATTCTTTAGTTGAATAAATTTTACGGTCGGCCAATTTAATTCCACATTGAATAAATTGACTTAATCAAATTATTTCCAAAATTGTAGAATTTTCTTATTTAAATACAAATTGATTGAGCTTTTGTTGAGCTATCGGAGGGACCAATTAGACATATACAATTAGGCTCTAGTAATTGTAATTATATCCAGAAGCATTGTTCTAATAATTCGCAATTACTTAATCATGGAGTCAGTCCACAAGAAGTTCCATGATTGAAAACTCATTATTGTATACTCTTTACAAAAGCAATTCATCGAACTGCTTTGTCCAATGACCTTGTCATGTGTGTGTTGTCCTCATATGATATCCTTGATTCTTTTGGGTTAAATCTGTTTACTCAATACAAACCTATTTTATTTTGTCTCATTGTCATCATGGTGTCTTCTTAATAATTAATATGACCACTTTCAAAAAATGACTGTGATAAATTACTCGTTCGAGAACTAGTAACTCATGGCCATCTTTCATATTTAGCAATCCATGCAATGCCAATGAGAGGATATCGTTAACTCTTTAATTGAGTTATGAATTCCACTGTTGCTAGTAAAACCATATCATACACAAGTCATGTACCTATTATATCAGCTATTGGCTCGATCATCTTTAGAGCATAAGCCTTCACTTATATCAAAGCACATGAGTTACATACGCATGGTCAGTGACTAACTCAGGATTTAGGTAAATCACACCATAGGTGTCACAAGTGAATTAATTCACAAATGGATTCAAAATTAATTCATCTTAGGTCTAGTCCAATTTATCATTCTGCCAATGAATGTATCTATGCCTCTACCCGTGGAGTCAACTGCTCTGATAGCCAAGACTAGCCATCACTTCAATTGGAATTGTAGACGACATAGTAATCCTTCTCAGTATTTGAATCAAATGCTCACTTTGATTCTTTTACGGGATTTCGGACTCATTTAGATTATCTACTGAAGTTGTTTTTACCTCAATGTAAGCGTTCTTACAATGGCACTTATTATTAGTTTGAACTTAGACAATCAATGAGCTAATATTTTTTTGTCACAACTTCACTATGCATGCAAAATATGAAAGAAAAAAAATACAAAAGATATAACAGTGAAATGTAAAATTTATTTATTTATCGTTCAAATACATAGAAAATAATTACATGTTTACTACAATATGGGCACATTTCCCAACAATCTTTCACTTTCCCTAGTGAAGTAAATGTGCCTTGTTTCGCATTCCCATATCCTCGACGTGTTTGTTAAAACTCCTAGTTATAAGAGTCTTAGTAAATGGATCTGTAAGGTTATCTTTAGAAGCTACTTTTGTCACGGGGCTAGATCTTTCATCTCGCGATCCATGCGGCCTTAGGCGATCCGTTCATCCAAACTCACCTAAGTTAGCCTTTACTCAAGTGAGGATTCCTTAAGAACTCCTCCAAGGCACCAATTGAAGAGTTGAAGTGATTTATGCCAAAAGAAGCTAAACCAAAGAACAACCAAAAGCCACAGAAAAGAATGCACATAAGGTGTTTGAGTAAATACTCTCAGAATTCTATTACTCTTAAAATTCAACATACAATGGAATGAGTACAAATGAGGGGGAGGCTCTCTATTTATAGTTGAGGTCCCCTAAAATCGACGATCAAGATACATTTACATCGACGGACGAGATTAACCATATCCCTTTATTTTAGGGATTTTATAAGATATGTCATATCAAATCAAATCTAATCTAATCTTTACAATATATGATTCCCTCTAATCTAATCTAAGATTAGTTACCATATTAGCCTAAGTTGCCATGTCTTTATTATCGGGCAAACCAGGCTTCAATCTGACAGGCTTCTCCAATAGTTCTTTGAATCAGGCTAGTTCTCGTGGGCTAAATGATCCCCATCTTATCGATAGACCTCCATGGGGTGTATCTTGTGCCATGTTCACGGGCTTTGTACTTTGACTCGTGACACTTTCACCACATCTATAATTCCATTGGCTATTGCCTCTCGTATGAAGTGATACCTCTGATCAATGTGTTTCGTCCTCTTTTAACTTCTTATTTCCTTGGTATTAGCTATTGCAACACTGTTATCACAATATAGTGTTATAATTTTTTTCATACCATGAAAGACTTCAAGATCGATTACGAACTTTCGAAGCCATATTGCTTCTTTCGTTGCCTCAAAAGTAGCCACATACTCGACCTCCATAGTAAAGTCAACAGTGCAAGTTTATTTTACACTTCTCTATACTATGGCTTCATGGCCTAGGACGAATACTTTTTTCTATGTCAATGTCCTCGAATCTTTATAGGTTTGGAAGTCTGAGTCTGTGTATCCAATAGGAGTAAGGTTCTCCCCAGAATACACAAGCATATAATTCTTAGCTCTTTTAAGATACCTTAATATATGCTTTACAACTTGCCAATGCCTGATACCAGGATTCACCTGGTATCAACTAACTATTCCTACTGCGAAATAGATATTCGAACGTGTGCAAAGCATTGCATACCAGACTTTGAGACCTTATAGCACAAGATGTTGATGGCAAAGACAAGCGTGACCATGTGGAATTAGTAACTCTTGAAAGTTAGGCCTTGTCTTAAACTAGAAATTTATGACATAAGAATTCTTTAAAAAACTTGTGAAAATTTGATTTAATTTTGATATCAATGATGCAGATTGTAGCGACCCAATTTTGCCCGGCCCAATACATAAGCCCAAACAAAGACAAAATAAAAATAAAATAAATAAAACCCAAATTACAAGCCCAAACCAATACAAAACCCTAAAAATTAAAGCCTAAGCCTATGACCTAAACTTTTTTTAGAAAAAAACCCTAGACCCCCATGCGTCGCTGCTCCTGGCCACGTCAGCAGCTGCGTCGCCCGAGGACTGCCTCCCCTGCAATTGTTTCACAGAAATGGCAAGGGTACAACTCCCATAGTTGTTGATCGCCATGAGTACTTATAAAGGAGAAAGAAAAGCATAGAAATGGAAAGCAGAATAGAAACAAAAAGAAAAGAAAAAACGAAATACTGTAATGGCTATAAAAGCCAAACTATTGTAAGATTCAAACAAGGCAATCAAATAGAATACAAAAAAAGAGAACAGA
The DNA here is from genome assembly GCA_013677275.1 of Gossypium schwendimanii. NCBI lineage: Eukaryota > Viridiplantae > Streptophyta > Magnoliopsida > Malvales > Malvaceae > Gossypium > Gossypium schwendimanii. The sequence goes on along the minus strand of JABFAF010274860.1, from coordinate 12,741 downwards.
AGTTTGAAAAAGGTAGTTTTTTATTTACTTTCGAAGCAAAATATGAAAAAGAAAAAAGAAAAAACAAAAAAGAAAAAGAAAAGGTCTGTACCTGTTTTTCGGTCACCATTGTCGCGATGGCCTTCGCCGATTCAAAAGGTTTTCAAATCCAGTGGGATTCTGCAAGGGATTAGTTAGACAACGTTCTAGTTTCTTGTTTTTTCTTTTTGATAGACGGTGTTTTAGGGATTTTTGACCCGAGATTCGCGTTTTACGTGTCGAAGGATCCCAAAAGGAATTTTTTTTGGTATTCCAACTATCAAAGGCAGCGGTCGCCGATGCCCGGTGGTCACGGCGGAGCTACGACGGCCCCAATAGCCAGCCCAAGGAAGCTTTGAGAGAAAAATAAGAGAGCAATTTTTTTTTTTTAGAAACAAGTACAAATGATTTTATTATTATTATTTTGTTTATATAGCCTTATAAAACGACTTCATTTTGGGCTTTCAAACGACAAAACAGCATCATTTCAAGCTAGACCTGCCGTCTCGATCTGGATCCCCTGGGATCCGCGTGTTTTCGCGACAAGGGTCTAATTGCGACCTTAGTCCTTCCGCTTTTTAAACGCTTTTCAATACAGTCCTATCTTTGGCCTTTTTTCTTTTTTAAAATTTATACCATTTAATTTTGGATTTTTTTATTTTGGTCCCTCTTAGAAACGGTACGTTTAATGGGTTTGGGAATAATTTCCTATTTGATCCTTGCTCCTTTTCGTGTGTTCTAGTTTTGTCTTTTATTCTGCCTTATTAATTAATTAATTAATTTTATTATGATTTATGCTTTTAATTTCATTTAAATTCCAATTCAATCCTTCATTTATTTAATTTCACCTTTTTATGAATCGTGTTTATTTATTTATTTATTTATTATTTCTTTACCTTTTTCAATACTTAAGATTTATGTTATTCATATTTCCTTTTTATTATGCATTTTTTGCCCTCATTATTATTATGATAGTAATCATAATATCGTTGTTATAAATTGATGTTTTTACTTTCATTATATTTGAGCTATTATTACTCACTAGCATGACACTTTATTTTACCTTTTTATTTATTTCCTTTATTCATTTATTGATTTATGTATATCATCATTTCATTTTGTTACCCTCTACTATTTTGTCTTCTTTTTCCAATCATCATGCCATCTTGTTAAAATATATTTACCCATTCTTACACTAAGCTCAAACAAATTAAATGTATATCGTTTTAAAAGTTATCTTCATTTTATCTAACGTATAGAAAATATTTAAAACCGAGGCAATGTTCATTATTTTTGGGATTTGAGGAAGTCGTGCTCCTAACTTACGGAGTATGACATCTTCCTTAAACCAAAGTAATCGAATATCCTATTTAAAATAACAAAAAAAAAAAGATTTATATAATGATCAAATGACGATTGTTTTGGTTTTTCGAGAATTCGAGGGATTGTGTCCTAACTTACTTGGCATGATCTTTCCTTCTCGATTAAATTGAAATAAGGAATTTCCCATAAAATTTAATTTAGTTAAGTGATATCTTAATCAAATAACATTATGCAAAAAGGGATCGTGTTTTAAATTCTCTTCAAATTTTCAATTATCGACACTAAGATATGAATTAATCAATTAGGTACCAATTTTGGGTGTTATGAGGGTGTTAATCCTTCTTTATACGACACCGACTCCCGAACCTGTTTCCCGAATTTTTATAGATAGAAAATAATTTTAATAAATCGAACATTTTATTAAAATGACAAAACTTTGAGGTGATCCTATCGCACCTAATTAAAAAGGATTGGTGGCGACTCCCATTTTCGTTTTTAAAATAAAAGTCGATCTCAAAAAAGGTTTCGACAGCTTGGCGACTTCGTTGAGGAGAAAACAAGAGAGTCAAGCTGCAAGTTGATTACTTTTTGGTCTTTTTGTTGAAAATTGATAATTTGGTTTAAATTGAAGATCTCATCCTTGCATTTCATTATTCATATTTTATTTTAGTGGTAAATAATGTCTTCATTATCTTGGGTTACATAATGATTCAATATGTCTGCTTTATTGGTTCGAGTTTCTCTTGGTATATTTTCGTGCATTGCATGGCGTAATCGTTCCATTTTGCCTTTCTTAAGTGGGAGTGAGAAGCTATTTTTTCGTGAGGCCTTCACCTCTGTATAGGATAGTGGATCGCTTTCGGGATACATTCGTACCTCTATCTTCGTGAGGTCTTCACCTCCAAATAACCATAAGGATTTGTATTCCCCTGAACTAAACTCGATCCGTATAAGCCTATAATGGGTAAGGATCGAAGAATCTGCTGGTTCAGGTACCCTTACTTTAGAACCGAACTGCATATAATGAGCCTTAAAGAACCCACCCTAGGTAGAACCATGTCAAACCTTTAGTGGTCACCTAAATAGATGTTCTATTTACTATTTCTTTCTTTGTATTCTAGCTTTGTATGAAATGTACTGACTTGTTTCGTTTTGTTTTGGCTGTGATTACATTGCATTTTCATCAGAGAAAATGGTGTTGATTAGCGTTCAGTTGCTAAATAGAGAGCTTGTCATAGAAAAGAGATTTCTTGATAAAGTGGAAGATAATGCGGCCTTATGAATATGGTCTGAGAAAACACAATAAGAGAAGGGTGATAGCTTGACGGAGGGGTACATACGGAATTATGGGATTTCACTCGCATTAGTGTGACTTAGACTAATCTTCAAAAGTTGAAAGAAATATGGGACCAATGGGATGACGAAATCAAGTAGTTATTTTATAGCGAATATGGTGATTTGCCTTATTTACTCGATGTCAAAGTGGATAAGCACCTACTCCGAGCTCTTGCCCAGTATTGGAGTCCTACCTATAGCTTCTTCACTTTTGGCAAGGTAGACTTGATGCCCACCATAAAAGAGTACACAACTCTTCTCCATTGCCTGAGGATCTAAATTGACAAAGCTTATTCTAGAGCTACCAATGTCCCGAATTTCTTAAAAAGACTAATGAACATAATTGGGATGAGCGAACAATGGGTCGCGGCCCAGATTAAACAAAAAGGGGATAATGAATGTATCCCTTGGAAAAGTCTGTGGGATTTGATCTTGGTACATCCGGATGTGAGGAAAAAAGTCGACATTTTTGCCTTGAGTATTTATGGGTTAGTCATCTTCCCCAAAGTACTAAGGCACGTTGATGATGCAATTTCAGATCTATTTGACCGGCTTGACAAAAGGGTCATGCCCGTCCTGGTAATTTTGGTTGAAACTTTTAGATCTTTAAGTGCATGTTGGAGAGCGGGTGAAAGAAGATTTATCGGATGTGCACAACTCTTGTTAGCCCGATTTTATAGCCACTTTTGGAAGGTAGAAAAAGTGTCTTATCGAGTGTTTTCCGTGCACTACTCTCTGTTGAAAGAATTTTTGGTTATCCCAAGGCGTGACAACATTTTTGAAGAAAAGTGAATAGCAATTCTCTAGAGTCTCCAAGATGAATACATTGAATAGAGGGCCCCTTGGATGATCCCTGATGAAATTATGTATAGATGTGGAGACTTTGACTGGGTCCTTCTACTCAGGATATGGGGAGCTGTTGGATATGCCCCTCTACTTGTACTGAGACAATATAACTCGAAGTAGTTTATACCGGCAACGCAAGGGTTGGCTCAATGTGAGTTTGCGTACAAAGGTGACAATTACAAAAAGAAGGTTCGTGAAATATCTAATGTTAGGAACCAAATTCACAAAATGAAAAGATTTGTTGCAAATCCCATGACAACCCCCAAATATGATTGGTGGTGGGGTAAACAAATCAATCACAATGTCCTTTCATCAAGTCAAGAAAACGCTTAGCCGATCAAAGAACACTTACAAGTGATCCCGTCTAAGTTAGAGATCATAAAACAAGAATTCGAAAAGAAGAGTTCAGAGCTAGGGAAAAGGATAGAAGAGTTAGAAGAGGAAAAGATTCAGCTAGGATTAGATGTCGACGACCAAAAGTTAGAAGTCGAGAAAAAATAAGACTGAGGAAGACTTGGACAGTTTAAAAATAGATAATAACAAACTGTGTCTGTCAATGAGGACTGTCGGGCTAGGTAAAACATCAGAACAATGGTGGCAAGAAATCCAAGAAGAAAATATTAGAGCTGATCAGTGGGAAAGAAATTCCAAGATGATCGAGTCTGAGAAGATGCTCTGAAAAGGGACTTGTTAGAAAGCCAAAATGAAAAGTTTGGATAGAGAGCCCAGGTAGCAGATTTAGAAAGGTCACTGCATCAATATCGTAGTCACAACTCTGTGATTGAATTGAAAGCAAGCCTGACTAAGATTGAAGAGTTGAAGGGAAAGATAGAAGAGTTCGAGGCCGCATCAGAAAATTCTGAACTTCGAATTGAACTTCTTAAAAAGAACAATGAACATTGGCAAGAGCAACTCCAATGCTCTTAAGGACATATTAGGATAGAGAGCACATCATGGGTGAAGCTATGACCCAAGTACGAGAAGTAGCCAACCATTTGCAAACCCTAGCAGTTCAAGTTGACATACTGAGCTTGATATACGAATCAGAATCAGATCGAAGCCAAGAATTAGCTTGGCTTCTTAGAAAAGTCAAGGCTTTAAGTATTAGGGCAAGACTGTATATGTAAAATGTATCTGTTTATGTAAAGAAATTTGTTTTTTAGTAAAGTTGTTCTAATAGAATTAAATCAGAATCAATGCCTTTTTTGCATTCATTTCTCATTCATCAGCATTACATTTCATCATATGCATTAAATTTTATAAAAAGACCCTAATTAATCGAAATTCTGACAGTTACCTTAGAAACCAACAAGAATCTACCAACCGAATTTTGTTACGGTACTCATGGTAAAACCAAAGTCATGGATCAAAGGTTAGAGAGAATAGAACAAATTTAGAAAGACATGAAGGACCAAATACAAAAGTCCCAACAAAGCATAATAAACCAGTTGACCCAGTTGCTGGCTGGAGGGATTGAAAAAGGGAAGAGTACTGTGATTAACTCTGGAGATGATAATGAAGACCCTACATACCCCCCAGGCTTTACTTCACTGAATGTCCAAGCCCAACCAGATACATATCCATGAAGGGTACCCGTTACCATAAGACCACAACAATACCAGGCCAACACCTCAGCACCGGTGAATTACCCAACGAGTTCAGGTTCTAATCCCAAAGATAATCTGACCAACCCCATTGCTCCAGATTTGGACAACATGGCAGAAATGGATGGAGCAAATGTAGAATTGCCAAAATAGCTAGAAGATCAGTGCAAGTGGTTGGAGGAGAAATTCAAAGCTATAGAAAGTCTTAACCTTCCTTTGAAGCTCAGAGACACATTGTAACTCATTGATGAAGGTGTTAAATGAAACTTATGTCACTGATAATATCTCTGTAAATAAGCTAGATCATTTGGTTAACAATCTGAGTGCCGACAATTTCATCTTCTTCAATGATGATGAAATACCTCTAGGGGCATGAGATCCACGAAGGCTCTACACATCACTACCCACTGCAAAGGATATATATTGCCAAGAGTGTTAATCGAAAATGGATCCACGCAGAATGTATTGCCTCTATCCAAACTGAATAGGTTGCCAGTGGATAGCTCTCACATGAAGACGTGCTAAAATATAGTGAGAGCATTCGATGGTATAGAAAGGAAGGTGATGAGGAGGATTGAAATACCTCTCTTAATTGGTCCGAACACACATGAGGTAGACTTTTTGGTAATGGATATCAAACCCTCTTATAATTGCTTGTTGGGTAGGCCTTGAATTCATTCAGCTAAGGTAGTACCGTCGTCACTGTACCAAAAACTGAAGTTGGTAACAGAGGGTCGACTGGTAATGATAAACACTGAAGAGGATATCATTGAATCTGTAACTAGTGGCGCACCATACATAAGAGCAGATTAGGAGGCAGTAGAATGTTCCTTTCAATCATTAAAATTTGTTAATGCAATTTTTATTGTTGAAGGAAACAAGATCCGGTACCAAAAATATCAAAAGCCATGGGGATGGGTCTGTAGTTGATGGTCGGGAAAAGAACCTTGCCTGGAAGAGAACTTAGAAAATAACTTCAAGAAAGAGTCAAGGCACTAATGCTGATGGAGAAATAATATCGCTTTAGCTTAGGGTACAGGCCAGATGCCAGACAAAAGAAGAAGGAACTGAAAAAGAAGCAAGAAATAAGAAGAGAAAGACTAAGTGGAAGAGAGGTCAAATTGGAACAGATGAACTTTTCCCATTTAGCTAAAATGTTCGTGTCTGGAGAAATCATTTTTTCTAAACGAAGAATGTTAGAAAAAGAAACTGCGAAAGAAATGTTAGGAAACTTGAGCATCAATGTCATATCCGAATAAGGAATTGGGGAAGAAAACCTATCAGGCATTTGTCATTTTATCCTTGAAAGTGTTCTGAACAATTGGACCATAGAAGAGATCCCTATAATTTTTAGAATTAATTCAGAATAATGTCTAAAACACACTTATTGCTCTAAGCTTGTTAGCAATAGGAATCCTGTTGTGAAAAAGACATATGTCCACTATTTTTTATTTCAATAAAATGTATTTTTGTGTCTCATTTGACAAATATTCTTTTATTTTTTACATTTCATTCATACTCATACCATACAGATAATTATTCTTAGATTCATTTATTCTTTGGGTTTTCCTTTATTCCTATAATAGGTCTCCAGATATCAATGATACAAGCGACGCTACTGCTAACTTTGAAGATGATCGAGATTGTAACCTATCTCCTAATTTGTTAATGATGGTAAAACAAGATAAGAAACAAATCCTACCTTACAAAGAGTTAGTAGAAATTGTGAGCTTAGGAGACAAACAAGAAAAGAAAGAGGTGAAGATCGAAGCTTGCATCACTGTAGAGACAAAGCGAGACCTCATTGAGTTACTCCAAGAAATCGAATATGTCTTTGCATGGTCGTATCAGGACATGTCTGGTCTAAGTACTGATATCGTGGTACACCGACTTCTCATAAACGAAAAATGTAAGCCGGTTCAACAAAAACTTCGAAGGATGAGGCCCGACATCCTGTTGAAAATAAAAGAAAATGTCAAGAAACAATTCGACGCTGATTTCCTACAAGTGATTAAATATTCAGAGTGGGTAGCCAATATAGTCCTCGTCCCTAAGAGTGATATAAAAGTACGAATGTGTGTAGACTACATGAATTTAAACAAAGCCAGCCCGAAGGACAATTTTCTATTGCCTCACATCGACACCTTAGTGGACAACAATACATGTTATTCACTATTCTCTTTCATGGATGGCTTCTCTGGATACAACCAGATAAAGATACATCCTAAAGACATGGAAAAGACCACATTCATAACCATGTGGGGAACATTTTGCTATAAAGTAATGTCATTTGAACTAAAAAATGCGAGAGCGACGTATCAAAGAGCAATGACAACTTTGTTTCATGATATGATGCACAAAGAAATTGAGGTTTCTGTCGATGATAAGATGGCAAAATCCCGAACAAAAAAGGAGCATGTACAAGTCCTGAGGAAATTGTTTTTGAGGTTGAGAAAATTCCAGCTAAAACTAAATCCATCAAAATGTACTTTCGAAGCCACGTCGAAAAAATGCTAGGATTTGTAGTTAGTGAGAAAAGGATTGAGATTGACCCAGATAAAGTCAAGGCTATACAAGAGTTACCTCTGTCGCACTCTCAAAAAGAAGTCTAGGGATTCTTAGAGAGATTAAATTACATCGCCCAGATCATTCACAAGTAACTGAGAAATGAGACCTCATATTTCGTCTCCTTAAGAAAAATAATTCAGATGTATGAGATAAGGAATGCAAGAAGACTTTTGACAAGGTTACACATTACTTATCGAATACCCAAGTACTGATGCCTCTAGCCCAGAAAAGCCACTGATACTATATTTGGTAGTATTTGAGAATTCTATGGGATGCGTGCTTGGCCAACATGATGAGTGAGGGAGGTAAGAAAGAGCGATATATTGCCTTTGTAAGAAGTTTACTGAATAGGAGATAAGATACTCGCCAATTGAGAAGTTGTGTTGAACCTTAATTTGGACAACTTGAAGACTAAGACAATACATGTTGTACCATTCAACTTGGCTCATCTCAAAAATGGATCATTTAAAGTACATGATGGAGTCAACTACGTTGAATAAAAGAATGGCTTGATGGAAAATTATACTATCTGAATTTGATATAATCTATGTAAACCAAAAGGCAGTACATGGGAGTGCAATAGCGAACTTCCTAGCCAACAGAGCTCTAGAGGATTACGAGCCTTTAAATTTTGATTTTCCAAATGAGAATTTGATGTATGATGCGACCACTGAAGAAAGTGCTCAAGAAGAACATACTTGGAAATTAAATTTTGATGGGGTCTCAAACACTATGGGTAACGGAAGTGGGGCAGTCCTACTATCCCCAGACGGAGATCATTCTCTTTTTACTAGTAAACTGGATTTTGATTGGACAAATAACATGGTAGAATACGAAGCATGCATCATGGGTATTTGTGCAACCATAGAACACAAGATCAATGTATTAGAGGTATAAGGGGATTCTGCACTAGTGATCTATTAACTCAAAGGTGAATGGGAGATGAAAGATCTCAAGTTGATCAATTATCGAAGGCTGGTCCATGAGTTAATTAAGAAGTTTGGTGACATCACCTTCTACTACCTTCCGCGAGATGAAAATCAGATGTGTAATAGCCGTTTACAGTGAAATCGGAACAGTGGTTTCGGGACCACAAATCTGATGTAGAAAAATTTATTTTAATATTATTTTTTCATCTACAACATGATAGTATTATTGTTTAAAAATTTCGTTAAGAAATTTTATCGTATGTACGTTCAATTTGATGAAAAGGACTAAATCGAGTAAAGTGCAAAAATTGTGTTCTAATAGCTAAATGTGTTAAATAGCCATAGAAATTTAAAGAGAATGTCATTATATGGTAATTAGACCATTAATTGAGTTAGTGGATGTGCATGGCTTGGTAATTATGAAATTTTTAAAGTTAGGTAAGGGTAATTTAGTAAAAAGGTAATTAAAGATAAAATAATAAAAAATTAAAGCCATCATCTTTCATTCATCTTCTCCATCAAAAATTACAGCAAAGAAAACACCATTAGAGACCTTCAAACATTCGACCATATCTCCCTTTGCATGTAGGTGCGTTTTTGTCCCGTTTTTAATGATTTTTATGTTTTCGGGATCGTTGTAGCTAAACCTAGCTAACTAGGGGACTAATTTGCAAAACTATTGAATAGTTGTAGATTTTCCATTGACAAATATGTTATGGTTTTGAATTTTAATGAAAGAAAATGAATCTTTTTTGTTAGTTAAACAATTTTTTGTTAAGTTATTTTTAATGAAAATGTTGATTAGGGGTTAAATTGAGAAATATGAAAATTATGTGTTAAATGTGTAAAATTGTAAAATGTGTGGGTTTCTATGAGCACATAGGATATTCGGCTAGGCTTGGGTGTGGTGAAAAAGCATGAATTTCATTTTACGAGCCTAGGGACTAAATTGTAAAGAAGTTAAAAGTATAGGGGTAAAATAGTAATTTTACCAAAATTTGAATTTTGAATTGAATTGAATAGAATAAAGATTAAAGTAGTTAAATTTGATTATATAGATTACGAAAAGCAACATTCAGAATTAAATCGAGGAAAGGATAAAGTCGTGGACTAAACAGTAGTATTTCTCCGTACGAGTTCGAGGTAAGTTCCTGTAATGAAATTGCGTATTTATATGCTTTGATAGAAATATATGTATGTGAATGGTTTACTTATTATGTATAATTATCGAACGCATAACTGACGACATACGAAGAATACCGAGCCCCGTTTAAATCTTAGGAATTTGTAGGATACAAATGACATGTCATCGATTCCAGCTCTTATGAGCTTACAGATACTCAGCTCGTATGAGCTTACTGTTATTCAGTTAGGAGGAGCTTACCATTATTCAGCTAAGAGGTGTTTACCGTTTATCGCTCGTATGAGCATACATGTACAAGAATTAACGGATTACAGTTCAGTATACCTCATGTGTACTACCCACGTATCTCACGAAATTTTAAGTGGTTCAACGGGCATAGTGTTATTACAAGATTTTACAAGTTCGATACGAACTAGTACAGTTATTTATATGGAAATGGTTTATATATGATATATGGATACACAGTATAGATGTTACATGTACATGAAATTTTATAATTGTTGAATTCATATATGATTCTCGATTTTTATATGAATACATGGCTAACTTGGTTATTGATTATGTGATAGGCTTTGACCTAATTGAATTGTGTTATGTTTTGAGTTACTTACCTAAATTGTGGTTAAATGATAAGTTTAATTCTGTGTTATACGAACTTACTAAGCTTAATTTCTTACTTTGTTTATTTTTTCGTGTTTAATAGTGTTCTAGAAGCTCGTTCGGGTTGGAAGTTGTCGGAGATTGCATCACATTATCAAATGTTATTTTGGTACTTTTGACTTTATATTTTGGGTTAAATTGCATTTATAGGTCTTTTGGCTAATGAAAGCCTATATGTTTTGTTGTGTATTTTGCCATTTAGTTTGGTTTAAATTTGGTTATGTAAATATGTAAATAGCCTTATAGTATATAATGTATGGTTGCTATGTGAATGACTTGGTTGTGAAATGGTATTTTGGGTACCAAATGGTTGAGATTTATGAGGGGCATACATGTTAAGTATTAGGCACAAAGATTGCATATATGTGTTTGACCAATTAGGTATATTTGGAGACATAGTTTGCATGATTATTGAGTGGCCATTTAACATTTTTTTGCAGTTTTAAAAATTATTAAATTTCAGTTATGATTGCTCTATTATACCTAAATTTGAAATTTAAATGTCACATATTAATTTCTACTGTAATTTGGTCCCTATAGTTTTATAATGTTATTAATTAGTCCAAATAGTTAATATCATTCATTTTTTAATTAAAACATTATGTGGTTATCTATAATTTGATGCCCTAAGAGTCTTAGAGATGAATACATAACTTTTTATTGCTTTTAGGTTTGCCTTGCTTTTTATTTTTTGATATTATAAGGGAGTGACCAAACTTCAATTTTAGCCCTTATATTATGCTGAAACTTGGGATTTAATCTTTATAGCTTATCTTCTACATAATTTGATCATTCTACTTTTACAATGTTTTTAGTTAGTCTAAATATTTAGTACTGTTAACTATTTCAATCACAATGTTGATGTGAATTTTTCTTAGGAACACTATTCCAACAAAAAATTATTTTATCATAACGAGTTCAAATGAATGTTTTTAAGAAAAAATCTATATAAATATTTTCAATTAATGTTATTTTTATCGTTACATGACTACCAAATTATTTTTTAAAAAATTTTAAAAAGCCACATCAATAAATTTAACAGGTGAATTTTAATAGTTGCAACAACTGGGTCTAAATGTTTGAATCCAAAAAGTGAAGGGTCTAAATTTCTGAAAATAAAAGTAGGATTTGAGTATATTTTAATTTTCAAATTTGTATACCATAATTTTGCACAAACAAATAACCAGATTATTAGTTTCGATGACAGAGATGAACAATCAACTTGTGCAATTGGAAAAACCAAGGCCTTATTTGATAAAGTGTTAGAGAAAATTCAATCAACTTAAAATTAATATTTTCAATAACTTAATTTTTTAAACATGTTTGATAAATCACAATGAAAACTACTAGATAGATCTTTTTTCTACAAAAAAAGTGTAGAAAATGATAAGTAGGTAGCTTAATAGAGAATAATTCAATGATTTTTATTTTATTTTATTCTATTCTATTTCATTTAAGATTATATTATTCGTTAACAAACAATCTAATTATTAATGATGTCAATTGGGCGGGGTGTGTGCGGGGGTGCTCCCTCTGCACGCACCCTCGCCAAGAATTTTCACCCCCATCCGCACCCCGCGACCCGCTGCGAGTACAAAACCCAAAACCATCCCCGCCCCACGACCCATGAGACTAAAACCATCCCTGCCCCACCACCCATGTGGGTCCCTAGACCCATCTAATCCTCGCTATACCCTCCTTGCGACCCACTTCATATAATATATTTATAAGTATCAGTGAAATAAATATAAACCAATTTTTTTATGAAAAAAGTATAAATATCTGTCCTCCGGACTCGTATCACATATGTGACATTATTTCAACTGTCACCATTTAAAAAAAATAAGTCGTCGCGGCCCTTTAATTATAAATAAAATATAACTTCAACACGAGTTAAAAAAATTCAGAAAATAAAGTCCTTACATAATATCCAAATACAAACAATGTCTTAAATATATCACAAATGTCTTCAAATGCAACACAAGTGTAAAAATTTCAAAAATCAATCAATACATGTCACTCCCGTTGCTTCTGTATCACATTCATCTTCTAATTCTTCTATCAATTGTGAGCATTATATCTCTTTAATTTCATCTAAACCTGCATATGAGAAACTGTGTTGAGTAATCTCCTTTTAAAAAAAAAATTGGGTGAGAAGATGTGGAATGCTCTCCTTTTTTTTTAAAAAAAAAAATTAGTGAATATGAGTTAAGTACTGTTATCAAAATTAAATTTTTATAAATGTTTATTTTTTAAAGATGATTATTATATTATATGGGACGGGCGAGGATGGATGAAGTGAGTACAAGGTTAT
>JABFAF010274826.1:0-10263 GCA_013677275.1 Gossypium schwendimanii | reverse complement strand
GTTATGAATATCATATTAAGTATATGTCCATCAAGATCAAAGTAAGTTTTTATGTACTTTACGTAGAGGCCTAATTTCGTCTGGCCCAAAAAAAACAGACAAATAAATAAAAATAAAAATAAAAATATTATTAAAGTCTATTTACAAAAATAATCGTCCAAATACAAAAAAACCCTAAAATCCAAAGAAACTTAAGCCCAAACCCCACTATCCTAAACACATCAGAAACCCTAGTTTCCCCTTAGCCCTTCCAGCCGCCGCCTCTGTCATGTCAGCAAGCATGCCTTCTCTGCCACCATTTCATCGAAATGGCAAAGCGTGGCTTCCCATCACCTTTGACCTGGCCATGAATACCTACAAAAAAGAAAAAAAAAACTAAAGCAGAGAACAGAGGACAGAACAGAGAAGCAACAAAAGAAAAAAAAATCAAAGAAAGAAAAATAATATTTTGTAATTGATTTGGCTATAAAAGCCAAAGAAAAACTCTTTATAATTTTTACGAAAGAAATAGAATACAAAAAAAAAAAGTTAAAAAAAAAGTTGTCCCATTTACTTTTTTTTATTTATTTTTGAAAAACATACATATATATAAAAAAAGAAACGAAAAACTTTTCTTTTGTTTACCTACACCATCGGTGTTCCCTTCTGGCTTGAAAGGCTTCCAAATCTCTAGGGATTCACCTAAGGTCGCGTTGGAAAGGGGGAAGAAACCGAAATGTTTCTCTTGTTTTTGTTGAATTTTGACTAAACTTTTAGGGATTTTAACCCCAAATCGGAGTTCTACGTGAAAAAAGGAGACAAATGGGGTATTTTGGATATTTTTCGGCCACCAAATGTGGCAGTCGCCGATGACCAGTGGCCGCGGTGGAGCTATGGCAACGCCCATGGCCGAACCAAGGAGAGCTTGAGAGAAAAAGAAAAAAAAAGAATTTAAAACTGAAACAAGTTTAGAATGCTTTTTTAAAAAATATATTTTTTAACTTATATAGGCTTATTGAAACGACGTCGTTTTGGCCTAACTTCAGAACCCTAAAACGACATCATTTTGGACATGACTCGATGACCTGACCCAGATCCTCTAGGATCCGCGTGTTTTTGAAGGAGAGGTCAAATTGCCGCCCAAGTCCTTCCGCCTTTAGGCGCTTTTCAGTTTGGTCCTAATTTTGGTTTTTCTTCTTTTTAAAATTATGTCATTTTATTTTGATTTGTTTTTATTTTGGTCCTCAGACTGTCGACCCTCTGAGGAATGACACGTGTATTAGGGTTGGCTTATTTTCCCTTTTAGCCACTGCATTTTATTATATTTTAATCTAACCCTTTATTTATTATTTTATTTATACCTTAAAATCTTGTTATAGTTTTTATTTAGTCCCCTGTTTATTTAATTAAGCCCCTGTACTTTTTATTTTATTTTGATTTAATCCTTTGTTTTTTTTAATTTATGCTTAGAATTTCTTTTAGCTTTCCATTTAGTCCTTTGCCTACTTTTTTTTTATTTTTTATTTTATTATTTCCAACACTTTTATTTTAATGAATATTTATATTTTTGCCCCTCTCTAAATATTGCAATTTTATTTACATCCTCGAGTAGTTATTTTTTATTTTATTTTATTTTATTGTCATTAGATATGATTATTATTACCATTATTATTATCAAGTTATAGTCATTTAATATTTTACCTTCATTACTTTTACTACAATCATTTTATTTTATTTTTTATTATTCCATTGTGATGTTATTTTCTTTGTACCTATGTAGCTATTTTATTTTATTTTTTTGTCATTACTTTATTGAATATTATGCTTATTTTGTTAATACCATAATTTTGCTATCATTGTAAATTGAAAACTATGCTACATACATTCATCCATTTTTTGGCGTAAACACATAAAACTAATTAAAACTGAGGCAATGTTCATTGTTTTCGAGATTCGAGGAGTCGTGCTCCTAACTTACGAAGTGTGGCCTTTTCCTAAAACCGAAATAACCAAACATCCTATTTAAAATTCAAGACACGTAGGACTTAGGTAATAATCAAATGGCGAGTATTATTATTTTTGAGGATTCGAGATATTGTGCCCTAACTTATGGGACATGATCTTTTTTTCTCAATTAACTCAAAATAAGAAGGCTATTTCCATAAAATTTAATTTAGTTAGCGATATTTTAATCAAATAACATCATGCAAAAAAAAGGGATCGTATTTTCAATTTTCTTTGAATTCTCAATTCTTGACACTAAGTAATCAAGTAATCAACTAGGTATCAATTTTGGGAGTTATGAGGATGCTAATCCTTCCTCATACGTAACCGACTCCCTAACTCACTTGCTGGATTTTGGAGACTGAAAATCATCATTTTAGTAAATCTAACATTTTATTAAAATGATCAAATTACGAGGTGATCCGATCACACCTAATAAAAAGGATTTACGATGACTCTATTTTTATTTTAAAATAAAAGTCGATCACAAAAAAGAAAAAGGTTTCGACAGCTTGACGACTCCACTGAGAACAAGATAAGAGATTCAAACAGCGAGTTGATTACTTTTTGGTCTGTTTGTCAAAAATTGATAATTTGGTTTAAATTGATGATCCCATCCTTGCATTTCATCCTTCATGTTTGTTTTGGTGGTAAACAATGTCTTTTTTATCTTGAGTTACATAGCAATCTAATACATTTGTTTTATTGGTTCAAGAGTTTCTCTTTGTATGTTTTCACATATATTGCATTGCATAATCGTTCTATTTTACCCTTTCTTAAGTGAGAGTGGGAAGCTATTCCTTCATTAGGTCTTCACCTCCGTATAGGATAGTGGATCGCTTTCAGGATACATCCGTACCTATGTCTTCATACGGTATTCGCCTTCATACAGATATAGGGAAATGTATTCCCCCGAACTGAACTTTGTCTGTATAAGCCTATAATGGGTGAGGGTTGAGGAATCTACTGGTTTAGATACCCTTACTTTAGAACCAAACTACATGTAATGAGCCCTAAGAGCCTACCCTAGGTAGTACCATATAGAACTTTTAGAGGTCACCCGAATAGATTACAAAGAAGAGATGCTTTATTTGTTATTTTTGCTTTATATTCAAGTTTTATACAATATGTATTGACTTGTTTTGTTTTGTTCTGGCTGTGGTTGCATTGTATTTTCTTCTTTAAAAAAGGGTGTTGATTCGTGTTCGGTTGCTAAATAGAGAGTTTGTCATGGAAAAAGGGTTTCTTGATAAAGTGGAAGTATCTGTTTTATGTAAAGAAACTCGATTTCCAGTAAAGTTGTTCTAATGGAATTGAACAAGGATCAACGCCTTTTTGCATGCATCTTTTCCATTCATTAACATTACATTTCATTGCATGAAATAAATTTTATAAAATCCAAAAGTGCGTCGAGTTTAGAACTCTAGTATAGAGCCTGATGGATAATAAAAAGTTGGAATTCTTTGAAGATATTGAGGGTTTGGAAGGGAAAGATGTTTGTGCATCTAAAGAAGGAACTAAAAAAAAACTTATTATGAATTTGTTTCCACATCCTCGAAAGTGTTCTAAACAACTAGACTGTGCAGGAGATCCCTGTAGTTTTTAGAACCATTTCAGAGTAATATTCAAAACATACCTATTGCTTTAAGCCTGGGAACAATAGTGATCCTTTTGTGAAAAAGGCGTATATCCATTATCTTTATTTCAATAAAAACAATGCATTTTTATGTCCCATTGAAAAATATTCTACTTTTTTTTCTCTTTTTTTTTCTCATACTCATACCACACATTTAATCGTTCTTAAATTCATTTGTTCCTTGGGTCTCCTTTTATTCATATAATAGGTCTCCGAGTATCAATGATATGAGTGACGCTGGTATTAACTTAGAGTCTCCTTTTGAGTAGGATATGTGTCTAAAGGAACCTCAGGACTTTGAAGATGATTGAGATTGTAACTTGTCTCCTGATTTGTTAAGGATGGTAGAGCAAGATGAGAAACAGATTCTACCTCACAAAGAGTCAGTAGAAGTTGTGAGCTTAAGGGATGAACTAGAAAAGAAAGAGGTGAAAATCGAAACTTGCATCACTGCAGAGACAAGGCAGGACCTCGGTAAGTTACTCAAAGAATTCAAAAATGTCTTCGCATGGTCGTGTCAAGACATGCCTGGTTTAAGTACAGATCTTGTGGTACACCAGCTTCCATAAAGGAAGAATGCAAGTCGGTTCAATAGAAACTTCGAAGGATGAGGTTCGATGTATTATTGAAAATAAAAAAGAGCTCAAGAAACAATTTGACGTTGGTTTGCTACAAGTGGTCAAATATTCGGAGTGGATAGCCAATATAGTCCCTATCCCTAAGAAAGATGGGAAAGTATGAATCTGTGTATATTAAAGGGGTTTAAACAAGGCCAGCTTGAAGGACAATTTCCTATTACCCCACATCGATACTTTAGTAGACAATACGGTAGATCATTCATTGTTTTCCTTCATGGATGGTTTCTCCAGATATAACCAGATAAAGATACATCCTGAAGATATGGAGAATACCACATTCATAACAATCTGAGAAACATTTTGTTATAAAGTGATGTCATTCGGACTAAAAATACGGGAGCAACATTTCAAATAGCCATTGTAACTTTGTTTCATGATATGATGCAAAAAGAAATCGAGGTTTATGTTAATGATATGATCACAAAATCTCGAACAGAAAAGGAGCATATGAAAGTCTTGAGGAAACTATTTTTGAGGCTGAGAAAATTCCAACTAAAACTAAATCCAGCAAAATACACTTTCAGGGCTATGTTGGTTAAACTGTTGGGATTTGTAGTTAGCGAGAAAGGGATCGAGATTGACCCAGATAAAGACAAGGCTATACAGGAGTTACCATTGTCGTGTACCCAAAAGGAGGTTTGGGGTTTCTTAGAGAGATTAAATTACATTTCCCAGTTCATTTCACAACTAGCTGAGAAGTGTAACCCCATATTCCGTCTCCTTAAGAAACATAACCCAAGTGTATGGGATGAGAAATGCCAAAAGACCTTCGACAAGGTCAAACATTACTTGTCCAATGTCTCAGTGTTGATGCCACCTAGCCCAGATAAACCACTGATACTGTACTTGGCAGTATTTAGAAATTCTATGGGATGCGTACTTGGCCGACATAATGAGTCAAGGAGGAAAGAAAGAGCAATTTAGTACCTCAGCAAGAAGTTTACTGAATACGAGACAATATATTTGCCAATTGAGAAGTACATGATGGATCCTTTAAAGTACATGATGTACTTTAAAGTACATGATGGAGTCAATTGCGTTGAATGAAAGAATGACTCGATGGCAAATTTTGCTCTCCGAATTTGATGTAATGTATGTAAAGTAAAAGGCAGTAAAGGGGAGTGCAATAGCGGATTTCTTAGCTAGCAGAGCTCTAGAAAATTACGAGCATTTAAATTTTGATTTCCTAAACGATGATCTGATGTATGTTGTAACCAATGAAGAAAGTGCTCTAGAAGAATATCCTTAGAAACTAAATTTTGACGGAGCCTCAAATGTTATGGGTAAAAAAATTGAGGCAGTCTTGGTATCCCTAGACGGAGAACATTATAATTTCACCAGTAAACTTGACTTTAATTGTATAAATAGTATGGCAGAATACAAAGCATGCATCATTGGTACTGGTGTAGCTATAGAACACAAAATTAAGGTGTTGGAAATATATGAGGATTCTGCACTAGTGATCTATCAACTCAAAGGTGAATGGGAGACGAGAGATCCCAAGTTGATCAATTATCGAAGGTTGGTCAATGAGTTAATTAAGGAGTTTGATGACATCACCTTTTGCTACCTTCCGCGAGATGAAAATCAGATGGCTGATGCCTTGGCTACCTTAGCTTCCATGGTTAAAGTGAACAAACAATAGGATGTAAAACCTATCCAGATAAGTATTTATGAGGATCTAACCTATTGTTACAATATCAGGGAAAAAGAAAAAGATGATCACCCTTGGTACCACGATATACTGCAATACGTAAAGAACCGTGAATACCCTGGGCAGACAACCAAAAATGATAAAAGGATGCTAGGAGACATGCCAATAAGTATGTCTTAGATAGGGAGATCCTATACAAAAGAAGAAAGGATCAAGTGTTACTAAGATGTGTAGATGTTGTTGAGGCCAAGAAAATCTTGGAAGAAGTCCATGAGGGTGTTTGCGGAACACATGCTAATGGTTTTACAATGGTCAGGCAAAGCATGATATTTAGATATCATTGGTCCACCATAGAAGGGGATTGATTAATTATGCTAAGAGGTGTCATAAATGCCAAATTTATGGAGATAAAATTCATGTGCCTCCTTCACCTATTCAATGTTATGACTTCTCTATGACCTTTTTCTATGTGGGGCATGGATGTTATTGGGCCGATATTGCCAAAAGCTTCCAATGGGCATTGATTCATCTTTGTGGTCATCGATTACTTCACCAAATGTGTAGAAGCTGCTTCTTATGCTAGTGTCACAAAGTCGGCAGTTAGCAAATTCTTAAAGAAAGAGATCATATGTCGATATGGAATACGAGAAAGGATCATATTTGATAATGTATTAAATTTGAACAAAAATACGATAACAGAGGTCTGTAGTGAATTCAAGATCAAACATCACAACTCTACCATACTGTCTAAAAATGAATGGTGCAGTAGAGGTAGCCAATAAGAACATTAAGAAGATCGTGGGGAAAATGATAGAAACTTATAAAGATTGGCATTAGAAGTTACCATTTGCCCTCTATGCTTTTCGAACGTCTGTCAGAACCTTCATTGGGGCAACGCCTTTCTCATTAGTTTATAGAATAGAGGCAGTATTGCCCAACAAACTCGAGATTCCTTCTTTTTGAGTTTTGTCAGAGTTAAAATTAGATGAAAAAAAATGGATCCAATCTCGATATGATTAGTTGAACTTGATCGAAGAGAATAGACTAAAAGTAATCCGTCATGGTTAGATGTACCAAAAATGAATGATGTGAGCTTATGACAAAAAGGTCTGCCCCAAAGAGTTCCAAGAGCGGGGCTTGGTGTTGAAAAGGATCCTTCCCATACAAAAGGACTTCAGAGGAAAATAGATGTCGAATTGGGAAGGACCTTATGTGGTGAAAAAAGTCTTTTCTAGAGCAGCGTTGATTTTGACCAAAATGGATGTCAGAAATTTGCCCTACCGTGTGAATTCAGATTCAATCAAGAGGTATTTCACCTAAAAACAGAAAAAAAAATAAGAGGCCAAGGTGAAAACCCGCAAAGGGCGTCTTAAGACCAAATGAATTTTGAGTTGAAAACCCAAAAAAGGTGGCTCAAATTTTGACCAAAGAATGGGCATTTAATAGTCGTTTCCCCGTAAATTTAATAAGGAGGAGAAACTTTACATCTTGGGGCATCGACAGGGTACTCTAGATCTCCCAAACATATATCCGGCTTGGGATTGACTTCAGTAAGTTTGCTCGGAGGAATTCATACTACAATATCTGGGGAACTTAGTTTCATTTTCACCCACTTTATGTTTTTGCAATAGTTGTCACTTTGATTAATCTTTTCATTAAGGGCTTTACTCCAGATAAATTTCAATCTTATCCATTTTTTTAAGACCTTGTTTAAGCACTTTGCATTGAAATAACGGTTAGTGGACTAACAATGTCAAAGTACAAAAGGATTTCTGCATATTGCTCTGAAAGAATTCCAAATTTGAAGGTTGGAAAGATCTTGGAACAAATAGTTCAAATTGTGATTACCTCTTCGGGTTTCTTGTCAAAGAAAACAGACTTGAACAAGAGGGCATGGTAACACGTTAGTGATATAACCTTGACTAACAACGAGTAATGTCATCCTAAGCACTAAAAAGGGGACCATTTTCAAAAATGACATTTTGCATTCATACAAATATCATTCATATACATCTAGTTAGGAGGATTTGATTCATTCCGATGATAATATCCTAATCGCTTGGCATAGAATATAGGCCAATGAAATGGATTCTACAGGTCTTATTCCCAAAAAGCGGTGTAACAGATCAATGACACCACAAACCCCATACTCTTGAAGTTGTAGTGGGTCAGATTGAAACTACAACGGCAGATCTTATCTCCCTAAAGTTGTAGTGGAGCAAGATGAAGCTACAAATCCTTACCCTTAAAGTTACAGTGGGTCGAATTGAAACTACAATGGCAGATCTTATCTCCTTGAAGTTGCAGTGGAGCAAGATAAAGTAATAAATCCTATACCCCTAAAGTTGTAGTGGTTCATATTGAAACCAGAATGGTGGATCTTATCTCCCTAAAGTTACAGTAGAGTAAGATGAAGCTAGAAATCCTATACCTCTAAAGTTGCAGTGGGTCGGATTGAAGCTACCATAGCGAATCTTATCTTCCTAAAGTTGTAGCGGAGTAAGATGAAACTACAAACCCTATACCCCTAAAGTTGCAGTGGGTCGGATTGACACTACAATAGTGGATCTTATCTCCTTGAAGTTGCAGTGAAGTAAGATGAAGCTACAAATCCTATACCCCTGGAGTTGCAGTGGGTCAGATTGAAGCTACATAGCGAATCTTATCTCCCTGAAGTTACAGTGGAGCAAGATGAAACTACCATAGCGAATCTTATCTCCCTAAAGTTTCAGTGGGTCAGATTAAAACTACAATGGTGGATCTTCTCTCCCTGAAGTAGCAGTGGAGCAAAATGAAGCTACAAATCTTATATCCCTGAAATTGTAGTGGAATGGATTGAAATTTCAACAATAAATCTTATCTATTTAAAGTTGCAATAGAGCAAGATGAAGTCGTGATACTAAATCCTGCCTTCCTAAATTTGTAGCGAATCAGATACAGTAACGTAGAGTAACTAAGGAACTGAAAGAGTGAGTCATTTAAAAAAGAGAAGCACCTAAGAAGTCAAGATTCAGCGAGACCGAACAAAATTTGTCCTTTGTAAAGGTCTTTGCCCCTTTCCCGTTACATGAATATGAGCAAAGAGGGGCAACTATAGAGGCTCAATTTCGTTTGGCCCAACAAAAACAAATAAATAAATAAAAATAATAAAAAAATCCATTATTAAAGTCTATTTACAAAAATAATGGCCCAAATACAAAAAAAAAACCCTAAAATCCCAAAAAACCTAAGCTCAAGGCCCATTATCTTAAACACATTTGAAACCCTAATTTCCCTTTAGCCCTTTTAGCTGCTGCTTGTCTTGTCAACAAGCAAGCCTCCTCTGCCACCATTTCACCGAAATGGCAAAGCGTGGCTTTCCATCACCTTTGACCTGGCCACGAATACCTGTAAAAAAAAAAGCAGAGAACAGATGGCAAAACAAAGAAGTAATTTAAGAAAAAAAATAAAGAAAAATAATATTTTGTAATTGATTTGGCTATAAAAGTCGAACAAAAACTATTTGTAATTTTTACAGAAGAAATAAAATACAAAAAAAAAGTTTAAAAGAAAAGTTGTCGCATTTACTTTTTTTTTGAAAAACATACATATATATATATAAAAAAGAAATGAAAGACTTTTTTTTTTTGTTTAACTGCACCACCGTCAGTGTTCCTTTTTGGGTTGAAAGGTTTCCGAATCCCAAGGGATTCGCCTAAGCTCGCATCAGAAAAGGGGAAGAAACCGAAAGGTTTCTCTTGTTTTTGTTGAATTTTGACTAAACTTTTAGGGATTTTAACCCTAAATTGGAGTTCTACGTGAAAAAGAGAGACAAATGGGGTATTTTGGAGATTTTTCGGCCACTGGAGGCGACGGTCGCCGATGGCCGATGGCCATGGCGGAGCTACGGCAGCTCCCATGGCCAGACCAAGGAGAGCTTGAGAGAAAAAGAAAAAGAAATAATTAAAAAAAAACATTTTTAGAATTATTGTTTTAATATTTTTTTTACTTATATAGGCTTACTGAAATGACGTCGTTTTGGCCTGGTTTCAGAAGCCCCAAAACGATGTCATTTTGGACATGACCAGATGACCCGACCCAGATCCTCTAGGATCCACGTGTTTTTGAAGGAGGGGTCAAATTGTCGCCCCAGTCCTTTCGCCTTTACGCGCTTTACAATTTGGTCCTAATTTTGGTTTTTCTTCTTTTTAAAATTATGCTATTTAATTTCGATTTGTTTTCATTTTGGTCCTTAGAGTGTTGACCCTCTGAAGAGTGGCACGTGTATTGAGGTTGGCTTATTTGCCCTTTTGGTCCTTACATTTTTATTATATTTTAATCTAACCATTTATTTATTATTTTATTTATTTATA
>JABFAF010274823.1:0-18542 GCA_013677275.1 Gossypium schwendimanii | reverse complement strand
AATTATTTTATAATATTTAATTATTTTTTGACAAGAATTTAACCGAAATAGCATGATTTTAAGTTAAAACAGGCATGTAAAAACACATAAATTTTCATGTTTCCAGATGGTTAGGTTTTGAAACAATTTAATTATCTAAATCTGAAGCTATGTGAGGTAATAGTGTTCTTTTGGAATTATTATGAACCTTTAATTCATTCTGGTTCGGAAATGAATCAAGCATGAATTTTCCAATTATTATATCCATTAACCACCATCTGATTCAAATCAAGTGATTAATTCTAAGGCAGTCAAACATATCTTAATGCATGAACTACATGGATGATTTTAATTGGAAACATGATGTAACACCCTTAACCTGATCCGTCGTTAGATAGGATTACGGAGCATTACCGTAAAACTGTAACATCAAAACATTCATTTTAAAAGATTTTATGAATCATATCATATTCCATTCAAACACATGCATATCATCCTTTATTTGAACCCTCGAGACCTTAGAAACACTTTAGAAATGATTCGGGTCTAATTCAAAAACTTTAAAACTTCATGGAAAAAGATAGAAAAATTCACATTGTAGGGGTCACACGGCCATGTGGCCAGGCCGTGTGACTCACAGGCTGAGACACATGCCCGTGTCTCAGGCCGTGTGGGTATTAGAAGTAGGGACACATAGTCGTGTCCCAGCCCTTGTACCTCTTTAACTTGGGTCACAAAGCCAAGCCACACGCTTGTGTGCTAGGCCGTGTAACTCTTGAAATTTAACCTTTTGAAAAAACCTATAGGGGACACACGCCCGTGTCTTAGGCTGTGTGGACAAGAAATAGGCCAAATCCAAGCCATTTCTTTCACCCAATTCAAGCCATTTGCACCTATATTCAAGCATTCAAAATATACCTAATACTTGCATATTAGAGCTAGATCATTATGGTATTTGTTCATACAAACAATATGCCCAAAAGGCACCTCAATTACAACAGCCAGACATATACATGTTTTGGCATAAATGAACTATACACAACCACAAATCATCATGCCAAAATATAGCACAATTGACCATATGTCTTACCTCAACAAAATATACCAAATTGATCATTAAAACATACATCTACTTGACCATTTTAACATCAACCATAAAAGCGCCAAAATACCTATACATGTGCATATTTAACCATTTATCAGTTAACTTGTTTCTATATCAAAACATATCAAAATGACCTTACCATTAGGAACACTTCTCACATTCCATCAAAACTATTTAAATATCATCATTCCAGTCATTTCCAAATGATACCATCAATCAACATATACATACCAAATTAATGTCGAAATGGTCATAATTCAACCAAACATATTTGATTAAATTCCATATCAAGACATGCCATAAATTATCATTTTGCAACCATGCCAACACATACCACTTTGGCCACAAACCATACAGTAATTTTATCATATAAACACCAATCGTTAAGTATCAAAGTGCCAAAAGCACACCAACCACCAAGGCATTCAAATAACATAAGTTTCACAAATTTATTACAATATTACATGCCAATATCATCAACTAAACATTAGACATAGTCCACCTATACAAGCCATTATAACCAAAACCAAAGTATCAAAATCTACTAATAAAATTGATGGATACTGTGCTGGATCTCCGACTAGCTTCCAACCCGATCAACCCCATTATAACCAAAACCAAAGTATCAAAATCTACTGATAAAGTAAAGGAAAAATAACTACGTAAGCAATGAATGCATAGTAAGCTCGTATGAACTTTAAGCATAATATTCCATTTCAATAATAAAATTTATAGAATAAACATAAATCTATGTTAATGCCATAAGATTCATAAATCGATATGATCATCAACTCACAAATAAGTAAGTTCACTAAAGTCGTATATATTTATCATTCATAACATGATAGGATTTTATGAGACGTAATGTATAATCATTAACCTTTCTATCTTATTATACACCTTTCAATGTACTTACTTTCCATTCCATTTACAATGCTTATCATAAGCCTAAATGACATTATCAATTCCCGACATAGTGTATTTATCCATGATATAGGTATATTCATCCATAGCATACATCAACCATGATTACAAGTTAGTGCATTTAAACTTACAGTTTTGGAATCAATTTCATGAAAAATCATTTCATAAAAAATTACATATTTTGCTTTATACCGCCTTTTCATGTACATAAGCATATACCCATTAAACACTTACCGTTTCATTGTATTTCATTAAGGCTAAGCATGATATAATCCATTCATAAGCTTGGCACAAGCCTATGCACATCAACAACATATGTCAGTTCATTTAAACATAATTCTTATGAATTTAACATGGATAGCCTTTATACCTAAGCATGATTCAATTGAATTTATCATCCATCATAACATAACATATTTTCCTTGTAGCTCACCATTTTACTGTATTTCATACGTACATGTATTTGGTTCTTATAGAACACTTACCATTTCCTTGTAAATTCATGCTATTTGAACTGATTAGAATACCGTTGGATACATGAGATAGCTTAGACGAAGTGTGCTAAACATATAACCATACCCTATCCTTTCCTTTACGTATATGCTCATATGAGCTGTGAAATGGGCTTGCTCACATGAGCTATGGGTCAAAACATAGCTACACGATGCTACTCCACAAGCTGTCGAGTATCCGCAGCAAATGTCGAAACTCAGCCATTGGTAGGACATTCAAGACCAGCACCCAAAACATGTAAAGCCTAATGACATGTCATTTGTATCCTACGTATTCCTAAGGTTGAAACGGGGCTCAATAGTCGTCGTACATCGTTGGATTTCCATCGTCTCATGACATGATATATTTCATAATAACTTATATATATTGATTCTTTTACATTAGAATAGCACATCAAAAATTCAATTTAACCAATATATACAAAATTATAGTCTACACAAACTTACCTAGCTAAATTGCAGAAACATCAAAGTATATGGGCTTTTTGGTAATTTTTCATTCTCCTTGATTTTCCACTCGATCTTGATCTAAATTAATAATTTTATTCAATCTATTAATTAAGATAGTAAACAATGTATTTTATGCAATTTAGTCATTTTTGAATTTTTTACACAATTACCCCTACAATTTTACTTTTATTCAATATAGCCTCTGAGCCTAAAACATGAAAATTAACCATTTTTTATTGAAATTACACACTATTCAAATATTCATAGCCTCTATTACAACCCATTTTTGCACCAATTTCACAAAAAATCCTTGTATTTTTACTAATTCAACAATTTAGTCCCTAATCGATAAATTCATCAAAAATCACTTAACAAAATATTTTTAAATAAAAACCAATATCTCAAATTCATCATTTAACATAAAAAATCACTAGATTCATCAATGGCAACATTCAAATTCTTTAACAGTTTCAAATCCGAAGGTACGGGCAAGTTGGACCTAGTTGCAACGATATAAAAAACATAAAAATCATTAGAAATGGATACCTTTAGGACTTACATGCAAAGAAACATGGTTAGCTTAGCTTCAAAATCTCCTATGGTGGTTCGGTGAAGAACAAAACCAAATGGGGAAGAAAACTATTATGTTTATTTTATTTTATTTTATTAATAAAACAGTATAATTAAAAGAAATTAAAGCATCCAACCGTCCCATTATCTTTAGGATGACTAATATACTTAGCAAGGCCACCCAAATATAATTCTTTAATCAATTAACACCTTTAAACTAATAGCAATTGACTTTTTCAACTTTTATGATTTAGTCCTTTTCGCTTAATTAACTATCGAAACGTTCCAAGAAGATGACTTTGAATGCTTGTCAGAATAACCCCGAAGACTTGACTAGGATCTGGAAGCAATGGGACTCTGACACTAGGAGCATCTTCATTGGCAAAATCTTTTGTAATGTACTCTTTTGATTAATGAAACAC
Organism: Gossypium schwendimanii; assembly: GCA_013677275.1. NCBI lineage: Eukaryota > Viridiplantae > Streptophyta > Magnoliopsida > Malvales > Malvaceae > Gossypium > Gossypium schwendimanii. The sequence continues at coordinate 14,580 of JABFAF010274823.1, read as the reverse complement.
CTAAATATGGGGCTATCTTAAAATCAACACCTATTTTTTGCATATTTATTCATGACTGACATTCATTCATTCATTCATTGTATGTACATATCACTCTAACCATTCACTAAGACTAAAACCACATAATCCATAGTTCTGACACTACAAGTCTGGAATCACATCATTCTTACAGGATGCGTCTAAGAGCTAGAGCTATGGATGCTGAACTCAACGAAAGAATCGAAAGAATGGAAGGGACCCAAAGAGAGTTGTAAGAGCAGTTGGCTAAGTCACAGCAAGACTCAAGAGATTTGATGGTAAGATCTCGAGAGGATTCACTCCAGCAAAAGGAACAAATGACCAAAATGATGGAGATGATGACAACTTTGGTCAAAGGAAAGGGACCCATACAGAGCCCTGATGTGATGGAGCCCCATTCAAGAGCTAATAATGATTAGAATCCACTCTATCCCTAAGGATTCACTCCACCTCACACCCATATAATGCAAAGAGGATATCCCTAAGGAGAACCCACAATCTTGGAGCAACGTTTTGCAACACCTGCTTATCTAGGGTAAGGTATATTCTTATTGAACCCTGGAGCGAATCCTGCCGATCCAATTGTTCCAGATCTGGACGATCCGATAGAAATAGCAAGGTTTAAAATAGATGAGCATGATACTAAATATAGGTATAAGATCCTGGAAGAAAGGCTCAAGGCAATAGAAGGTACTGAAGTCTTCTCTGCGTTGAATGCTAAAGAGCTCAGTTTGGTGCTCGATTTGGTCCTATCGCCGAAAGTCAAGGTGCTAGAGTTTTAAAAATATGATGGAACAAGATGTCCAAAAGCGCATCTTATCATGTTTTTTCGGACGATGACTGCTACGTGAATGAGGATAAATTGTTGATACACTACTTCCAAGATAGCTTGGTCGGGTCAGCTCTTTGATGGTACAATTAGCTCAGTAGAGAACAGATCCGATCATGGCAAGACTTAGCATCAGTATTTTGTGAGCAATACAAGCATGTATATATATGGTACCTGATCGACTAACTCTGTAGATGATGGAAAAGAAACCGATGGTGACTTTCAAACGATATGCACAAAGAAGGAGGGATATCTCTGCTCAAGTAGAACCCAGTTAACTAAAATTGAGATAACAGTCCTCTTCATCAACTCTGTGAAAGTGCCATTTTACGATAAGTTGGTAAGAAGTGCCATGAAAGACTTCGCAGACATTGTAATATCTGGGGAGCTTATAGAAAATGCCATAAAGAGTGGGAGAAAAAAATGTCCCTAGAGTTTAAAGAGGGCAGTACCTATAAAGGAAAAGGAGCCAAAAACCCATATGGTTGGAACCGAGAGCCACTATACTTCCAATCCTTAACTAGCCCAACCACGACCTCGTTATCACCCACCTTCAAACTTTTACTTTCCTCTCGAAGGTCCTTACTTTCTAACACCTCCTTCTTACCCTGTCTACGCCATGAATAACCAAAGACAATTCACCATATTCCCACCAAACACCATGCCTATACAAAACCAACCCAAAAATGAGCAGAGACCAGCGAGACCCAATTCTCAAAAACCTCAGTTAACCCTAATTCCCGTGTCATACGAAGAGTTATATCTAAAATTGTTGGAGAAGCATAATATCCCCACCTTATATGGCACCCATAAAACCCCCATACCCAAAATGGTATGATCCTAACGCTGGTTGCATGTATCACACTGGAAATTAGGGGCATTCTACAAAAAAATACCTTGCCTTTAAAAGATGGTTCAAGATCTCATCGATGCTGGCATTCTGTGATTTGATGATGTTAGTAATGTGGCTGGAAATACTCTTCCTAACCATGCTGATGGGAATGTGAATGCGGTAACAAATGAAGACTAGGGGCAAGACAATCCGCGAAGCGCTTTGATTGAAAAGGGTCTTCAGAACATCAACATAAATGTTGTTGACAACGAGGGTGGCACAGTTGAGGATGTTTCAATGATACACCCTTGCCGTCTAGGAAATGTTTTGAACAATTGGAATGTTGTGGACCTTCTTGTAGTTTCTAAGTCCTTTCCAGAGTAATGCCCAATGATTATTCTCTATTTTTTGCATGCCCCTAAATAGTGGGATTCCTTTTGTAAGAGCTTATGTTTGCTCTTTATCATTTTAATGAACATTAAAGAAGATGCATTTTGTCATGGTCCTTTTATTTCCATTAGCTTTCTAATTATTCCCTCTTTTCATAACATTTCCTTACATGTGTCTCATATCATTTCATAACATTGTGTTTGTTGATTTCAATACTTTGATGCTCCACTATAGTTTTCTTTTTCATTCACCTTTCAGTTGCTCAGATATCAATGGCATGAACAATCTTGTTACAAGTCTTGAAATAGATTTCAAGAAAGCTGTTTGTTTAGGAGAATTCGGAGCCGAGGAAAATGCTGAAGATTGTGTCTCGTCTCCCAACTTACTGAGAATGGTAGAATAAGAAGAGAAACAGATTCTACCCCATCAAGAATCTGTTGAGATAGTAAACTTCGGAAATGAAGAAAAGAAAGAAGAAGTAAAGATTAGGACTTCCATTTCAGAGAACACCAAAGGAAATTTAATCGCCTTGCTACATGAGTACAAAGATGTATTTGCATGGTCATATCAGGACATGCCAGGGTTGAGCACAGATATTGTGGTCCATAAGCTTCCACTAAAACCAGAATGCAAACTCATTCAATAGAAGCTAAGACGGATGAGACCTAAAATGCTGTTAAAGATAAAAGAAGAAGTCAAGGAACAATTTGATGTTGGCTTCCTACAAGTCTCTAAATATCCAGAGTGGGTAGCTAACATAGTCCCGGTACTGAAGAAAGACGACAAAGTGTGAATGTGCGTGGATTATCTTGATCTGAATCGAGCAAGCCCCAAAGATAACTTTCCATTGCCACACATTGATACTTTGGTGGATAATACGGTAAAGCATTCATTGTTTTCTTTCATGGATAGTTTCTCAAGTTATAATCAGATAAAGATGGCTCCCGAGGACATGGAGAAAACCACATTCATAACAATGTGGGGAACATTTTGCTATAAGGTAATGTCGTTCAGATAAAAGAATGCTGGGGCAACATATCAGAAGGTCATGGTGACATTGTTCCATGATATGATGCACAAAGAAATAGAAGTTTATGTCGATGATATGATTGTCAAATCTCGGGAAGAAAAAGAGCATGTTGAGAATCTCAGAAAGCTGTTCGAAAGATTAAAAAAGTTCCAGTTGCAGCTTAACCCAGCCAAATGTACGTTTGCGGCTACCTCGAGAAAACTGCTAGGTTTCATTATCAGTGAGAGAGGTATTGAGGTTGATCCAGACAAGATAAAAGCCATACGAGAACTGTTACCCCAGCACACACAAAAAGAAGTTAGAGGATTTTTAGGAAGGTTGAATTACATTGCTCAATTTATTGCTCAACTTACCAATAAATGTGACCCAATTTTCTAACTCCTTCGAAAGCATAATCCTGGAGAATGGAACGAGGAGTGCAAAGCGACCTTCGACAAGATAAAACAGCATTTGTCTAATCCTCCAGTACTAGTACCGCTGACCCCTAAAAAACCTTTAATATTGTACCAGACCGTGTTCGAAAACTCAATGGGTTGCGTATTGGGGCAACATGATGAGTCAAGGAAAAGAGAAAAGGCGATTTACTACCTCAGCAAAAAGTTCACAGAGTATGAGGCAAAGTACCCGTCAATTGAAAATTTTGGTTGTGTATTGGTCAGAGTAGTTCGGAGGCTCAGACAATACATGTTGTATCACACGATGGAGTCACATGCACTCTCAAGGAGAATGGCACGATGGCAGATCCTACTCACAAAGTATGATATCGCATATGTGAGCCAAAAGTCAATAAAGGGAAGCGCAATAGCTGACTTCTTGGCAAGTCAAACAGCGAAAGAATATGAGCCTTTGAGATTCGATTTCCTAGATGAAGACTTGATGTACAGTTCAGAAAAAGAAGGTAAGTTGTCAAAAGAGAATTCATGGAAGATGAGCTTTGATGGTGCATCGAATGCATTGGGGAATGGGATCGGAGTAGTCTTAGTGTGACCGAAAGGGGACAATTACCCGCTCACTGCCAGATTGAATTTCTTCTATACCAATAATATAACGGAGTATGAAGCTTGCATCATGGGACTCTGAACAGCTATCGAGAGGAAAATTGAAATCTTAGAGGTACACGGGGACTCAGCATTAGTCATTTACCAATTCCATAGAGATTCGGAAGTGAGGGATTCAAAATTAGTCAAGTATCACGATCTCGTTGCAGAACTAGTCAAAGAATTCAAAGAAATGACTTTTAACTACTTCCCATGAGAAGAAAACCAGTTGGCTGATGCCTTAGCCACCTTGGCTTCATTGTTCAAAGCAAACAGAGAAATTGAAATAATGCCACTCCAAATGAGCATATATGAGGTTCCTGTACATTGTTTTAGTATTGAGAAGGATTCAGATGGATAACCATGGTTCCATGATATCTTGCAGTATGTCAAGAATCAAAAGTATCCCAAGCAAGCCAATGAGAATGACAAAAGAATGATCAGGAGAATAGCGATTGGATTTGTTCTTGATGGGGATATTCTATACAAAAGTGGAAAAAATCAAGTGCTCTTGAGATGCGTCGACACTGTTGAAGCCAGAAAGATACTTGAAGAGGTCCATGAAGGAATTTGTGGAATGCATGCCAATGGTTTCACTATGGCTAGGTAGATTATGAGACTTGGTTATTATTGGCTGACGATGGAAAGGGATTGCATTAGCTATGCATGAAAGTGCCACAAGTGTCAAATTTATGGCAATAAAATTCATACAGCTCCTTCGCCCCTTCATGTCATGACTTCTCCATGGCCTTTCTCTATGTAGGGCATGGATGTTTTAGGACCAATTTCCCCGAAGGCTTCTAATGGACACCGATTCATTTTTGTGGTTATAGACTACTTCACAAAATGGGTAGAAGCCGCTTCATTTGCTAATGTGACGAAGACTGCAGTCTGTAGGTTCCTAAAAAATGAAATCATATGTCAATATGGTCTGCCTGAAAGAATCATTTCAGATAATGCTTTGAATCTAAACAACTAGATGATGAAAGAAGTATGTGAACAATTTTAGATAAAGCATCATAATTCCTCACCCTATCACCCGAAAATGAACGGAGCAGTAGAAGCGACTAACAAAAACATTAAGAGGATTATCGGGAAGATGATTGAGACATATAAAGACTGGCATTAGAAGCTACCATTCGCTTTGTACGCATATCGCACCTCTGTGCAGACATCTACGGGAGCAACTCCTTTCTCCTTGGTCTACGAGATGGAATCCGTTCTGCCTATCGAAGTGGAGATCCCATCCCTACGCGTCTTGATGGAGTCAAAGCTAGAGGAATTAGAATGGGTTCGACCTAGATATGATCAGCTAAACCTTATCGAAGGAAAATGCTTGAGAGCAATTTGTCATGGACAAATGTACTAGAAGAGAATGATCACGACCCATGATAAAAAGGTGCGGCTAAGAGAATTCTGTGAAAGGGAGCTTGTACTAAGAAATATTCTCCCAATACAAAAAGACTTCTGAAGAAAATGGGCACCAAATTGGGAAGGTCTATACGTTGTAAAGAAGGCATTCTCGGGAAGGGCTCTGATTCTCACTAGGATGGATGGGAAAGAATTAACTAATCCATAGAATTCAGATGCTGTGAAGAAATATTTTTCCTAAAAACAGAAAATAAAAGAGAAGAAAATAAAAAAAATCAAGATGAAAACCCGAAAAGGGCATCTTGATGAACAAAAAGGATTAGGATGAAAACCCGAAAGGGCATCCTAATGAAGCAGGTTCTGACTTGAGGAGAAAGATGACTTGAACAAGGAGTTGAAGGACAAAGTTACAATATTTGAAGCATTCTCAGAAGCTCAAAATCTTCTACACAAGAAGCCGTGCTTAAAAAGATCCAGGATGAAGAAACGTGGAGAAGTTCATGCATTGAATATCTAGAGCATTTGTGGCCATTGAGTTCTCTTTCCTTTCTTTATGATGTTTTCTTTATTGAACTATTCCTTATCAATTTTCTTTGTTTGTTGCTTTTGAAATGAAATATGAATGAGAGGTATTTCTTTCGTACCTACTTTGTCAATTTCAAGCATCTCGTGTTTGCCTCATTTAAATAATAAATAGTAAAATGATATACTTGTGAGGTATTTCTTTCATACCTACTTTGTCAATTTCAAGCATCTCGAGTTTGCCTCATTTGAATAATAAATAGTAAAATGATATACTCTAAACAAAAGGAACGTTGAGCATTACCTAGATGAGAATTTGCTAAGTACAAGGACCCCGAAGCAAGATCAAAGTTCAGTAGGGGGCAAGAGGGTGATATACGAAGAAATGTAGGTTACTCACCAAACTTGAAGATGAGTACAAAACCTGAGAGAAAAAGTCAAAGATTGAGGCAATGAATGCGGTCCCTCACGAAAAAGGGGGCACGTGACAAATAGCTCAGGGTGCATGGCATGGTCATGTAGGCATAAAAGCATTTAGGACAAACACGTGCATATCATAATAACATCATACATGACATATATAGGTATCCCAATAAAGCAAGGAATATTGGGAGAAAGTAGAACAGAATCAATAAAAAAAAGGCTTTTAGTTTTACCTGATGTTTTTTAAAACCCTGTTTCTTTCAAGAATTATTTTTCAATTTCTGTATTTTTTAATCAACTCATAATGCGAGAGGTGAGTTGAGCCTCGGGTCACATGCCGAGGTATTTTCAATTTCTGTTTTTCAAAATTCAACTCATAATGCGAGAGGTGAGTTGAGCCTCGGACATATGCCGAAGTATTTTTCAATTTCATTTTAAAAAATAATAATCAAGTCATAATGCGAGAGGTGAGTTAAGCCCCAAGCACACGCCGAGGTATTTTTCAATTTCTGTTTTTTTCAAAAATCAACTCATAATGCGAGAGGTGAGCTGAGCCTCGGGTCACACGCTGAGGTATTTTCAATTTCTGTTTTTCAAAAATCAACTCATAATGCGAGAGGTGAGTTGAGCCTCGGACCCATGCCGAGGTATAGTGCTTTTATGTCTTTTCTCTATCCCTATTTCACAGCGATGAGCAAAGAGGGGCAGCTGTAAGCACTAAATTTTGTCTGGGGGTCGTGTTTTTATTTATTTATTTTTTTCGAAGTACGGACTGGGCTTATCTCATGTGGGCCCCATGATTGAGCCCATTATGATTGGATAATTAGGTTTTTTTTCTTCCTTGACTTTAGCCCATTATTATTTTTTGGTTTTTTTCTTATATATTAATTTTAAATATTAATAAAATAGTAATAATAAAATTTTGAAAAATAATAAAATATAAATTACATTTTGACCCTTAACTTTTTCTAAATTTACATTTTGACCCTAACATTTTGTAAATTACATTTTAGCCTCTAAAATTTTTGAAAATTCTATTTTAGCCCTAAATTTTTTAAAATTGCACTTTTGCCCCAAAAATTTTACATCTTCTACAGTTTGGTCCTTTTGGGTATGTCAGAACCCGTGCACTGTCCTTCGCATCTGACGCCCCAATCGGTAGTCGAGCGTGCTCCCCCCACCTCCAGCTACTCCGGCAGACGGCCTAGGCCCATGATACCCCTTGCCACCTAAAGACAAAGAAAAAGAAGACAAGATCGGTGAGATTAAAAGACGAAAAAGGAAAGAGAGGAGGGGTTTTTTTTTGTAGCAAAAAAAGAAAAAATTGAAAAAAAAATAGCAGCAAAACACTAAAGAAAGAACAGCCTAAAAGATCTTTACCACCGTCTCGCCACCACCATCGCCGTTCCACCACTAAAACCAAGCCAAGAGCCAAACAAGCATAAACAAAAAAAAAAGCAAGAAAAAACAACAAAAAGAACAGCAAAGAAGAAAGAAAGAAGGAGAGAATGAGAGGACCACCACGCCACCATCAGTTGTCGCACCAGGCAGAGGAAGCATCATCGACGGCACAAGGAGTTGGAAGGTGGCTGAACGGAGAAGAAAGGACAAAAAGAAAAAGGAAAGAAAAAAGAAAGAAGAAAGGGAAGGAAAAAAAAAGAAAAAAGAAGAAAAAAAGGAATGAAAATAAAAAATTCAAGCAAAAACACAAAAAAAACAGCAGCCCCACCACCACCGTGCATTATCGTACCGCCACCATGGTCATCGCCACCACCGTCGTTTCCCCATCTACCAACGCCTAAAGAAAGTAAATCAAACAAAAGAAAAAAAATCAAAATCAAAAACACCCAAAAAAAACATAGCAAAACAAAAAAGAAAAGAGAGGGAGAAGAGAGAAGAGAGAAGGAGAAGAGACGAGAGGCAGCAGCACCGGCACCATCACACCAAGGGTGTAAGAAGCAGTGGCGGCAGGGCGATGGGCTAAGGTTTCGACCTGAAAAAGAAGAAGAGAAAGTAATAGTGAAAAAGAAGAAAAAAGAGAAAAAGAAAGAAAAAAAGAAAAAAGGGAAAAAAAGTAAAAAGAGGAAAAATAATATATAATAGTCGGGTCAACCCGGCCCGACCCATTCGACCCGACCCATAGCAGCCAGCACCCAGCAGCAACATAGCGGGCCAAGTCTCTAGCAGCAGGCCCAATTTTCTTGCAGCAAGCCTGACCCAGCAGTCCCCAGCGCTGCCGAATCCAGTCCAGGCCCAACAATTTCAGCAGCAGGCCAATTCAGCAGCCAATAGGCCCCAGTGCTTAGCGGGCTTGTCCAGCAGCTCCAGTCCAGCAGATTCGGTCTAGCAGCAAGTAGGCCAGCCCACTAGCGCCCAGCCTAGAGGAAAAAAAAGAAAAAAATTAAAAAAAGCCTGGGTCATATATCCCGTTCTTCAAGCCCGAAATTTTAGGCTTTCCGGTAATTTCTTTTTTACCCACTTTTAATTTAATTCGTATATTTTGATGACATTTTTAAATATTTTCTTTCCTTAATTTTAAAGATATTGTTATGCTCATCGAGTTGCAATTTTAAATTTGAATAATTTTAATAAGTAAGGCAACGAATTGATTTAACATTAAGCCGTTGGTTTCATCGCTATGTTGGGTGAATATCCTCGGTTCGTATTAAATACAAGATGCCCTTTTTTTTTAAATTGAAAAATGAAAAATTTCTTGGGTCTTAAAATAAAATGTTTTTTTTTGTGGTTATTTGTAAATTATCAAAATTTTACTTTTAAAATGTATATAATATAATAATATGTAATTTGTCAAAATTCTTGTGCTTCAATTAGATCACGATTAAATATTAAATTGAACTCGTATTTTTGAAAATTAAGACAACATGCGCTTAACGAGATACCAATTTTGGGCGTCACGAGGGTGCTAATACCTTTCTCATACGTAATTTACTCCCGAACCTTATTTTTCTCTGGATTTCGACGCATACTTAAAATCAAATCTTTTCAAAGAAAATTTTTATAACTTTTCTTTTAAATAGAGAATTTATTAGGTGTCTGATCACACCTAGAAAGAAAAGATCGGTGGCGACTCCTTTTTTTTAAAAAAATGAAAAATAAAATCGAGACTGTTTTAAAATTTTCAATAATCGCCTCGACAAGCGGCCATGCCTAAATTTTTTAGTCGCTACATTACCAAAGTAAATACAACAAATCATTCAATAATAACTCAACTACATGTGTTTCTTATCATCCATAATGTTAATTGATGAATTTCACAAATCAAATCAAGATTCAAAGTCTCTGAGAATATGTATATGTCCACAATAGACTCAATTATAGATATCATTACATGTCATGTCATTCAAAGTCATTATATAAGTATAGTACAATAATTTACGAACTGATGAACGACTTACAGATACGAGAACAGAAATCCATTCGAAAATAGGCCAAATGATCATAAGAGCTCATCGACCCAATAACACGCCAATTGCTTTGAAGAGCTAATCCAACCGAAAACACGCCAAATGCTCATAAGAGCTAATCCACCCGATAGCACGCCAATTGCTCTAAAAAGCTAGTCTAACCAAAAACACGCCAAAACAGGGAGTATAACATGAGATTTCGAAAAAAATGTTGAACCTCGGCCTACTCAAGAAAAATTTATATATATCACACCACATCAATCTCCACTCTAATCCCCACATAACACGCATTCTTTCAATTGTACTCTATCTCGCGCTCATTCGATCTAAGTATTGAAATTTAATAATATTTCTCAACTAACTTTACATCAATAATAAAACAATTATATCTATTATATCATATTATATCATCAAACATTTCATATAGATATTAAATTTTAAACCTTACGAACTTACGTAGACTAAGTTGTAATAGTTGTAGAAGTTTAGGGACTATTTTGTAATTTTCCCTTTTCCACGACAATCAACAGGGTCTTGATCTAAAATATAAAATTCTCAATTATTAGCTTACATTTCATATTCTAACTCACTTTACATTTTATAACTTTTTATTTTTCAAAATTACACAATAACACCTAACTTTTACAACTTTTGCAATTTTGTCCCTTAACCTAAAAATCATCAAATTAACCATTTTTCTAAAGTCAACATTGCAGCTGAGTATTCAAGACTTCTAAACAGTCCACAAAACACTTCATATTCACCATTAATCCTTGAAATTTTGACATTTTAACAATTTAATCCTTTAATTAAAAACTAATTAAAATCACTTTAGAAAACAACCAAAATCCATAATCAAAGCTTCAAACATATAACCAACATCACAAACAACCAATATTCATCAATGGTAACTTCCAAAATTTTTAACAAATTCAAAAACGAAGGTACAAGCTAGCTGAACCTAATTGCAACAATCTTAAAAACATAAAAATTACAAGAAATAGGTATCAATTTCACTTACATGCAATGGACACAACCAAAACCGAAGCTTCATCACCTTAGCTATGGTTTTCGACAAATTGAAGAAGAAAATGAAGATGAAATGTTTTATTCTTTCTTTAATTTTGTTTTAATTTTCATTAATTTACAAAATTGCTATTAGAAATATATTATTTTATCATTTTCAATCAAATTATGATCCCACCATATTAATTAGGGCCTAATTGCTACTTAAGTCATTCCTTATTTAGTAATTAAGCTATTTAACTACCTAAATGATAAAATTTCCTAACAAAATTTCAATACAACTCTAATGACTCTATAAATGTTATATAAATAATATTTAAGAGTCGACACGACGGAAATTTGTGGCCCCAAAACCACTGTTCTATCACCACTAAAAAATGGGTTGTTACAGGACGTTAGTACATCCGGAGGCGTCAATACCCCAAAACCCAACCTAGACATTATGACCGGCTCTTGAAGGTTACATTGACTACATGAACCATTGAAATGGCCAAATAAAACTGTTCTTTGAAAATCATCATTTTGTCAAGGTTTACATAACTCGTCATCTTTGTTAAAACATCAAACTTTAGGTCGACTTTATAATTATAGTTCATTTACTTAGTAATTAGATTTTGGATAAAAACCACATTCAAGTTGCAAAACAATTTATATTTCCAAGATCGATTTCTTTACTACTCAAAGGAAAAATTATCATTTTACTTAGGCCCCATATCATGCAATTATCGATTATTGGGTTAATTTATTGCAATAAAAACCATGCATGCAATTAAACACGAATAATGCACCCAAAATCCACAATTCTAAACCAAAAGAAATAAAAACAAATACAATTCCAACCAAAACTAATTTAAAATTAAATTCAAATTTAAAACTATAAATAAGTCTAGTTGCCGTGATGAGAATTCCAAAGGCTCAAATCCAATCCTACGTTCATGGGTTACCTGAAAAGTTTAAACAAAGAGGGGTGAGCTTCAAGAGCTCAGTGTGAGTCTAAACAAGGCAACTAGAGAATATTCACAATTTCAAACAGTAAGACAATTAATCATTAGATAGCAATTTTACCAAAAATCTATGGCATTAATTCAATATATTTCTCAAATGTCATGTTCATGACACATTTAATGCAACAATACAAGTCCTACCTATTCCATTTGCTACGCACCACGAGTTCCCCAGAACTCGTCATCTGAACACCAAAAAATTAGAGCCGAAGCTCAGTGTTGTTGAACCACTAATAACAGTCTTGCAATTAAAACTGACAATTAAAGTTGCAAAGAAATCGCCAATATCAACTACAGGCAAGCTGTGAATCTCTTCAATACTCCGATGCAGTATACTGACTAACCAATGATTGCGGTTATATCGCCAATACTCCCCAGAACTCCTTCATCATCCACAAAAACCAACCCCATGCAATGTAATATGGTATACTTTTTAATGAAACAAATCATGCTTATCATACTTGATGCGATCTTGTACTCGGAGTTGATTACGAGTTGTAAATGTTCCCGATTGTAAATTAAGTAGTATCGTAATTAAAGGCTAAATATGAATGGTTTTTGGGAAAATGAAAAATTTGGAAGGGGGTGTATAGATTATTGGAAATGGTTAAGTTGCGTTTCAAGGTAGAGTTGAGGAGTGAACCAATATTATTAAAATAATATTGACTCGATTCTTATGTCAAAACTTAGTGATGTATATGATAAAGATAACAAACTGTGACCCTCTATCTAGGAAGATAGGAACTAATCGGTATAGGGGTTGAACGCCACACTTGCTAGAAGTGATAACTTCAGAATGAATCAGATTGACGCCACTAGACTAGCTAGATAAGTCAATTGAGTCACAAAAGAACAAAGAGAGTTGAATAACTTACAAATAGTTTAAAATTCATAAAAGGTTCAAAAGTTCTAAATAAATGATTTAAACCATGTATTTATAGGTTGATACAAGGTCCGGCCAAATGGACATGTTCTGGATTAGCTTAATTGAGCTGATTGTCTATTGAATTGAACAATAATTGCCTTGAAGATTCCTAGGTGTGGAGGACACCAACAGCCTTGCCATTTGCAATTCCCAAACAGTCAAACCATGTGGACTTTGAAGTTGAGTAGAATATGCAAGTATCTGATCAGTTAAGGAGGCGTGAACATGGATTGATGTCTCATTGGGAAGCCGAATGTGCAACAATGATTAATGCTGCTTGTGGTGCATGAATAGCCTGTTAAGTGTGAACAACTAGAGTTGGATGGTCACTTTGGTGTGAGCTAAAGCTATCAACTGATTAATCAAGTGTGAAAGCACTTAGTCCATTGATTTCCACGAAGAGTTGCTTGGAAGAAAGTAACCAGCAGCTCTCTCATGCATGCACGTCCATATACATGTCTCTCCATAAATGTAGTCCACTGAATCTGTTTGTTGAGAAGCCAATGTGTCCAACCTGCAAAACAAAATTAAACTCGACTTAAATACAATCATAAGACATGATTTAAACATAATTTACTTTGTATAAACATTAGACACAATTATGATGTCTGAACTAAGGATAAATTTAAAACATATATTAATGTTGTACGAAATAAGATATGATTAATAGACTTAAGACATACTAAAAAAATGCTCAGATTATTAAAAAAATACTCAAATTATAACATATTTTAAACTCAAATTTATGATGTTCAAACTATGACATAATTATAGACTTTAAACTAATTTAACTAAATAACTAGAGCCGAGTTTAATTCTTTATTCCAGCAAATAAATTCTTAAGCTGAAGAAAACTAGAATTGATCTTGAAGTAAGTTGCGTGGCACGCTTGGATTGCATGTTCATGATTGATCAATAAACCCACCAACGGCTTCACCCCAAATTCGATCAACAAGTCCCTCAACAGCTTCTTTGAACCTCTTAGCTCGAGCAAGAGTAATCGGTCTCGTTGGTAGCTCCATGGGTTCTTCGGAAACCTTAGTTGATTCTTTGTAACACCCCTTACACGAGACCATTGCCGGAGTCGAGCACGAGGCGTTACCTGACTTAACTTACTAGTTAGGAGCATAAAAATTTGCTTTAAAAAAAACTATTTGCTCACTGTCATTCAATATATCCTCAAAATGGACCTTCAAGACTCTAAAACATGCAACGGAAATAGTTCGGGTCCAAGCCGGGAACTTTAAAAAAATTTTGAATACTTAAACAAATCAAAATAATTTATTTCCCTATTTACAATAAAACTGTCTACTTGCGTAATAGTCACTAATTTAATTTTAACTAGAGTTATAAAACTAGAAATTTAGATCTATAAAATTTCCTTGAAATTAGACTCATATATCTTCTTATCATAAAATTTTTAGAATTTTTGGGTTAGCCAAATAGTACAGTTTATTCGTTAAAGTCTCCCTTATTTCACTATCTGATGGTTCTGAACCTTATTCACTAGAAATTAATTATCTCATTGTACAAAATTTGTATAATGTTGTTGTTTATTTCTTTTTAAAATAGACTCACTAAGGAATCTATACATATAAATTATGACTCATAATTCTTTCTATACAATTTTTAATGATTTTCTAAATTAAAAATAGGGGACTTCAAAAACCATTCTGACCAAAATTCAAATATTACAAAATATAAAATTCCTTTGCCTACACCGTTTCTTTCATGTGAAAATAGACTCA
>JABFAF010274821.1:0-10149 GCA_013677275.1 Gossypium schwendimanii | reverse complement strand
GATTTGCGCATAATGGAGAATAGAATTTGAGATTTAAATCCAAATAAATTTTGTTAGTATTAAATTTAAATTTTATTAATTAAAAATATTATTTTATGTAAGTTAATTATAAATATATTAATATGAAAATAAAATATTTTAAGAATTTATTTTTCTAACAATAAATTGAATTATTTAAGCCAAATTCAACTAGATTCGAATAAATGTCATTTTATTATTGTTATCAAAAAAGTGTTTGAAAAAATAAAATGTCTATAATGTTATAAAGTGTAAGGTATGTTAGACTTCTTTAATAAAGATAAGAAAGTAATTTTAATCAAAGCACCTTTTAAAAAGGGTAAACTACATTGTATGTCACCTTAAAATAGTGTTGTCTCTATTTTGGCCACTCTATTTTTTTTGTTAATTTAGTTGCTCTAATTAGGATAATTATTCAAATTAGTCATTGTCATTAAAAGTTAATCAACTGACGGATCACTGACGTGGCACATTAGCTCATTGAGTAATTGACATGTGACACCTTTATTTTGACTACACTAGGGACTTCTTTATAACTAGTCCAAACCACTTTTTTTTGGTTCATTTGCACCATGAAGATTTCAATGGTAGCATTATCAACTTTTGAATTCTCTTTAAGAAGAGGGAATCCAACGGTAGCAACGATGAACCATGACCATGATTTGATCCTTTTTTATGAGCCCACCTACCAACTTAACTCCACCGGTCATTCTACCGCTATCAACTACCACGATTTTTAGTGGTGTATCCAAAATAGTTCCTTAATTTTAGTGGTAGTAAGTACCATGAACAATTTAGAAGCCTTTTATCAACACAAGAAACATTCCCTCCTTGATTGCGTTGTTTCTCGGTCTTCATAACCTTACTACAAGATGCTCCGAAGCATGCCATAAAAGATGCTAATATAATCCCTCCAACCACCATTAGACTTAACATGATATGAAAATGTCATGGACCATGAAAATTAATTGGATTAATTCAATAATATTTTAAAGAATTTCAAACATTCAATTCAAAAGTTTAACTCCTAAAACCATGATAACAAGTACACATGAAGAAACAAAGCCAACAACCTGCAACTTATTCTTTTCTCTTTTCCTTTTTTAGACTTGAACAAACTATATTTCAAAAATGATCAGAGAAAATAAGGACATACCAATAGAAACTAATTCAAGAATAGAGTAAAGATCTTGAAAATACATGGCAAGGATGGGGCATGATGGCTGGTGGTGTTATGCAAGTAGGTGGGCTATCGGGAAAGATGGTGTCATTGTTTGTCGTCGCCATTGTTGGATTCTCTCTTCTTAGAGAGGATTCAAATGTTGATGATACTACCATTGAAATCTTCATGTTGCAAGTAAACAAGAAAAAGTTTTTTTTGGACTAATTATAAAGAGATCCATAGCTTAAGTCAAAAATTAAAAAATGTCACGTATCAATCATTCAATGGGTTAATGTGCCACGCCAACAACTTATTAGAGGATTAATGAAATTTTTAACAGTAATGACCAATTCAGATAATTATCTTAATTAGAGTGACTAAATTGACAAAAAAATGTAGAATAACTAAAATAAGAATGGCACTATTTTTTTTTTTGAGAAATAAAAAATGGATGCCATTAAAATTGAAAATTAAATACAATCTCTGCATGGGTACCACATGTCCTACTCTCTTACATCTGTCAATTGGTGGAGCAAATCCTAATTAATGCAAAAGTTGTACCCTACTCCGCTCCTAAGGGACTTAAATCGTCCAGTCCTAAAAGAAATAATTAAACAACCTAAAAGAAGCAAACCCTAAAAATTGACTACATCCTAATTTTTTTTTTTAAAAAACCCAACAGTTTCTCCTCTGGCAATCCACTTTTTCATCTACCACCATCGTTCCACCTTGGAATGATTTGTACTTTTAGCGTCCTCGATGGAAGTTCTTATAGAAAAAAGAAACTATCGGATTCTTCTATTTTTCATTTCTTTCGACCCATTTCAAACTCTATTAAAAAAACTTCTGCCTATTTCAACCGCTAAGTCTACCCTTTGAGTGGCCTCCTCAATCCATACCATTGTTTCTGGCCAGTTCTCCCCTTCCCCCGCCATCACGTGCGCCGCTTGGTTCATCGTTCATCCAGCGAAAGAGCAGGTAACATTTTCGAATCTCTACATCTTTCTTTTATTTCTTGAATAATCACCGCAATACTCAATTTATCCTATTTTAATGACTGGATTTTTTATTACTATCAAGAAATTTCTTTTCGCTATCAGATTTCAAAAACCTAGCTCCTTAGCTACGAAATTGCTTGAAGACATGCTTTCACATTCGCCGTGGTGTCGTTTGCTACAAAGGTGTTGTGGTAAGTACATGCAGCCAATATATGACTTTCACAGTCCCTGAAAAATATTCCCATCACTGATTTGAATGTATTGTTGCAAAATGTTGCTTCAAAATTGTATTTTATCATCTTTACTCTTGGTGGAACCTACATACTGTTGATTTGTTTAGTAGTTGTTGAACTTTTTGTATTAATGATATTGTTTTCTGCATGATATGCTTTAATAAATGTTATTACCCTGAATGTGTTCAACTTTTCTCCTTGATGATGGACCTTATTTCTTATTTACCATTTCACCCAGAATGATATTTCTAGGCATTTTCTTTGTTCTTAATTCATGTTGGTAAAAATCTATGCTAACCACATTCTCCATTCTTGTCATTGGGAGCTTGGAGAAGTATCAATCCCCACCCCTTGCAGGATATCTTTTGAAATCATGCATTCCCAGAAAAAATTAGTCATTGATTCCTTTATTACTCGATAGAGTGGGCAAATATTCGTTACTGACAGATTTTTTACTTGTAAATTATTAAATGTAGACATGTAATTGTTTATTATTTTCCGGAATGTAATTTTAACCATGCTTGCTAGTTGTAAGTTCCAGAGTCTATTGTAAAGAGTTTGTAGGTCTATTGGGGGAGGGGTTATATCCTTTTGCAGTATCGTTGAATCTTCTTTATTTAGCCATTTGTACCCATTTTTAGCTGAGTACACACCTGTGTTATCACCTCTCCATACTCTAGCATCCTTAATATCAATTCCAACAACTGGAATGGTCATGATTCTACGTACTTGGTCTTCGTCAAAAAATTTTCCAATGACCTCTGTTTTCTAAGTAGGTTGTTCATTGTTAATTAAATCAACAACTGTTGTATAGTTTATATCAATGGTTTGACCTGTGATTCGTCCTGGCCCAGGTCCTGGAATCCACGCCTCATTCAAAACGTTGATGGATTTGCCATTACCAACCCTTCAACCCAGACCCTTCTCTAAGAGTCTTCTTGCTCTCCATATGCTCTGCCATGTATATAAGATGGGTGAAAACCTAAACTTGCTTTTAAAAATTCATTGTTTGGGTAGTATTTAGCTTTTATTACTCTAGCAAAAAAGTAATTCGGTTGCATTGTTAACTTCCATCCTTGTTTTACAAGCAACGCGATATTAAACTTGGCCAAATCTCTAAAACCTAGACCTTCTTTTGCTTTCGGTTTACACATACTTCGCCAATCGCACCAATGTATCCCTTTCCCCATTTTAGAGTTTCTCCACCTGTAACATCCCGAATTTTAGGCCTAGAAGAAATAGGTTTGAACAAGGGAACAATTAGGAGACTACACATAACTATTTAGTTATGCAAGGAAGTGACACAAATTGCTTGTTTGCTTTAATGGCTAAGTGATTTGGGTATGTATAGGAGTGTTTGAAAAGCCTAGGTTCAAGTCTTGGCTTTTGCAGAATTTTTAATTTTGCTCTTAAAGGAATCTGGACACTGGCATATAGGACTTATAAGTAAAAGTGTTTGTTTTATGACACAAAAAGAGCTTGTGGTCAAATGGCAAGGTGTTGTGTTGTTTAACTATGATGTCTGAGGTTTAAGTCCTGGGTTGCGCAATAGAGTATTTATTTTTGCTGCTTGAGTTGTTTAGGTGGTGGAGTTGGATTGGGATACTGCTTAATGGAGTTTGAACTAGTCATGGAGGGAGTTGGGGGAATAGTTTGGCATTTTCGGCTTTTGGAAAAATTCATTGGGATAGCTCTGTCGAATTTGGTCTTTTGGTTTTCAAAATACTCGGTTTTGGGTTCAGTTTTCATGTTCTCCTTTTAGTTTTTGTTGTCAACTTTTACCAGGTTTTGGGAAGTACCTCTTGGCCGTTACCACTCCTCTCTGTCGGTTCGAACTCTAAGAGGGCTGAAGGGGTATCAAGTGATACCAAATCATCGAAACTTTTTCTGCTTCTCTCGATTTAAAGCAGTTGTGACGCAAATACCTATCTAAAGGATCATAGTCAACATTTGTCAAGGGCATAAATGGGCTAAGCCACTTTTGTCGATCGAGATTTTAGCTGTTCGTGGATCTAGGTGCGCCTTCGCAAACAGGTGTGTAATCACCCCACTGCAATCGTAGATCGGCGAAAAGTTGAAAACCCGTAAACACGGCGTTTGTGACCACACGGGCGTGCGATCGCTCGAGTGGTAAGTCCAACTTGCAATTTGTGGAAAAATAACTGAAATACCCCTGATAGGTAAAATGATCGGAATACCCTCGAAGGGTAAAATGATCGGAATACCCTCGAAGGGTAAAATGATCGAAATACCCTCGATGGGTAAAATGACCGAAATACTGTCGAAGGGTAAAATGACTGAAATACCCTCGATGAGTAAAATGATTGAAATACCCCCGACGGGTAAAATGACTAAAATACCTTCGAAAGGTAAAATGACCGAAATACCTCCGACGGGTAAAATAATCGAAATACCCTCGAAGGGTAAAATGACCGAAACACCCCTGATGGATAAAATGATCAAAATACCCCCGATGGATAAAATGACCGAAATACCTTCGAAGGGTAAAACGATCGAAATACCCCTAATGGGTAAAATGATTGAAATACCCCCGAAAGGTAAAATGATCAAAATATCCCTGAAGGGTAAAATGACTGAAATACCCCCGAAGGGTAAAATAACTAAAATACCCTCAAAGGGTAAAATGACCAAAATACCCTTAAAGGGTAAAATGATCGAAATACCCTCGATGGGCAAAATGACTGAAATACTCTCAAAGGGTAAAATGATCGAAATACCCTCGAAGGGTAAAATAACCGAAATACCCCTATAGGGTAAAATAACTGATATACCCCTAGGAGCCGAAATGTATGTATGGCCTATGTATGTATGACCGATTTGCTCTGTGATATATATATGATTGTTACTGAGTATGATATACTGCATACACATATGATTTATGACATGACATACGGTATGGGGTTGGGATACTATTTGTAGGAAGTGTACTGTACTGATAAGGTCACACAGGTCGCCCAAGACGATTGTAGACCTACTGGTGGCTTTGCCACATATACTGTTATTGGCAGCTTTGCTGCGATTCTATTACTGGCAGCTCTGCTGCGATATTGGTGTGTTAGCTGGGTGGGTTGATTTTATCCCACATGGTGTATTGGTTGGATTAGGTTGCGTTGCATCACTGCACTATACTGTTATTGTATTGGGCTAAGGCCCACACTATTACTATATCGGGCTAAGGCCACACTGTACTGTTACTGATTAGGGCTTAGGCCCAGACTGTTACTGCATGTTGTATGCTGACCGTTTAGTAGGGGATTACACACTGAGTTTCATAAACTCACCCTCTCTTTTTAACTGTGCAAGTAATCTTCAGTCGTAGGCGATTCAGTGCTGTGAGAGACTCGGAGGTGGCCACACAATTGTTGTTACTCACACTGGCTTTTATTTTAATTTAAATTATAAGTTGGGTTTTGTTTTTGTAATAAGGCCTTTAAGTTGGTTTAAATTTTTAATTGGGCTTTTGCTTACATATTTTAAACTGCTAGTTTAGGTGAAATCGAGGTTTCAAAATAATTACTATTTTTAAAGACACGAGATTTAAACAATAGAGTTTCAAAAGCTTCCGCCATTTTAGATCAACTTATTATATCAAAAGCAGACAACAGGGCAAACGTTTTGACTAGTTGATCTGTTGATTAATAATAAAGGGGTTTATTTTAAACTTAGAAACAAATTTCTACCAACGAATTCAGTTTTCGCTAAACACCTCAATGTGACACCGTCAAATCCGACTGTAACGCTTAGGCCAGTTTTGGGGTGTTACACCACCAAAACTTACTAATAATATTTTAAAGCTCACATCATAAAGTAATGGGTAATAAAAAAACACTGCATTGTGTAAATTGGAATTGCTTGTAAAATTGATTTAATAAAAACTTCTTTACCTCCAAGTGATAAATATTTATTACTCCAATTTACAATTCACTTTGAAAATTTGTCTTTAAAATTTGCAAATGCCTTTTTTTTTTCATCTGCCAATCATAGTTGGAAGACCGAGATTTTTTCTGGGTTGTTCAAAATTCTTATTCTAAGGGAATCTCCAATTTGTTATTTGACTTCGCACTGCACGTTATTACTAAAATAAATAATAGATTTATAAAAATTGATAAGTTGGCCCCTTTGTACTCATTATTTATTGCTTTTATTGCATTTGCTCCCTCCAAGTTAGCCTTTCCGAATAAAATGCTATCGTTTGTAAAAAAAAAAGGTGGATTAGGGCTAGACCGTTTCTTCTTAGTTGAACTCCTTTGATACGTCCTTCATTTTTTGCTAGTTTCAACAAAGAATGAAATCCTTTTGAATAAAATAAGAACAAATATGGTCTAAGGGGATCCCCTTGTCTTAAACCTATTGATGGCTTAAATTTTTCACCCCGGATCCCATTAAATAAAACTGAGTATTCCACTGTTCGAACACAATCCATTACTAAGTTCAACCATTTTTCACAAACACCTATTTTTCTCATTACCTTTTCAATAAAACTCTATTTTACCTTGCAATAGGCTTTACTCATGTCCAACTTTAGCGCAAATTGTTCCCTAATTCCTTCTATTTTTCGTTTCAAAGTTTACAGTATTTTATAAGCAATTATTGCATTATCCGTGATCTATCTCCCTGGAACAAAGGCTTTTTGTGCTTCATCAATGCAAATATCTAATATTGATCTGAATCTAGTAATCAAAACTTTAAAAATAATTTTATACACCACATTGCATAAGCTGATTGGTCTGAATTGTGTCGTATTGTTTGGTTGATTGACTTTTGGAATAAGCATGATATTTGTACTGTTGATATCACCGAACTCCTTCCTTTTGTTTAATATGTCCAAGCAGAAACTCTCTATTTCTTCCCCCACAATATGCCAGTACTTTTTGTAAAACAAAGCAGGGTCGCCATCCACTCCAAAAGCTTTTAAAGGTGTCATATTCTTTACTGCCGTTGTGATTTCTTCAATTCGAAATTCCTCTGTTAACGCCCTATTCATATTTTCAATAATACAATTGGTAATCCCTAATAGTGTCTTCTCATCATTCCTTGTACTTGATGCCCTAAAAAGTTCTTTGAAGTAATTCATTGTAATCTTTAATTTCTCTTCCCAAGTCACAATCCACTCCCCATTTGGTCCTCTTAGCTTTCTCACCTTATTTTTTTCCATTGATTTGCTAAATTATGAAAAAAAGATGTATTTCTATCTCCAAATTTGATCCAGTTCGCTCTTGCTCATTACTCCTAAAATAGTTCTTCTTTGTCGGCTTCTAAGTTTAAAGCCAATTTAACTTCTTCCAACTCTGCAAGTGTTTCATCATCCGGATCCATTGAACTCAATTCAGCTAGTCTTTTAGTCAAAAAGTGGGTTTCTTTTCTTTTACTAGTCGTGAGTCCCCCCATCTCCACATCTTGTGCTTTTTCTAGTTTTTGGAATTTTGTAGGCACATCATTCGAATTCCCCTCCCAAAAAGATATTATTCGTTGTTCACATTCTTTTTTTAAGATCCAATTTACATTGAATCGAAAGCTCCACTCTGTGTGAATCCTATTATCTTTAATCCCTAGATTAACCAATAATGGGTAATAATCAAAAATAGAGCGTGTTAAGTGTTTTAGAGAGCACTGTAGAAAAGATTCCTACTATGCTTGATTTGCCACACCTCTATCGAGTCTTTCACTCACATTATTTTCTGGCAACTTGCCTCTTTCCCAAGTGTACCATTTTTCAAAAAAACTTAGGTCATTAAGATCACATTCTTCCAATGTATCACAAAATCGGGCCATGTTTTTACCACTTATTAATCTGCCACCCCTCTTCTCAAAAGAGAACATAATTTCTTTGAAATCTCCAATGAATCCATGACAAACCTTGATAATTCCCCAATCTCCTCAAAAGTTCCAAGTTCCTATTTTACTTTGTTCTTCTGGCGCACTGTTAAACCCTGTGAGCCTCAATGATGACATTCCCTCTTTCTCTTTGACTATCACGTCGATATGATTGATTAAATAACTTCTCAGTTGCATTTCATGTTCCCCTTTCCATCCAATAGACAATCCTCCTTTGGTTCCTTGCGCACCTACATCTATTCCATTACGAAATCCACATCTTACACGAAACTTCTTCATTCTTTTATGATACAAATTTTGGGCCTATACATATCTCACCTTGTTCTAGAGGTGATTAATCACTCGTGGATGCCCCAATCCATGAACGTTCCAACTTAAGATTTTTATTGCGCCTGGTTGGCACGCTTACTAGCAGCCATCATCTATCAATAGATTGAATCAGAGCTCCTGAATCCCCTCCTTTATTGTAGTTGTCATGTCTTGTTCGTTTACGTTTCTTTCCTTCACAAATATCGATTGTTGTATTCTCCTCCACGCTTTCCCTTTGTCCTATAACCCGATTTTTTTAGGATGTTACATCTTCGTCTAACCTTCATTTTTTCCATCTATCAGTTTTCATGCCGACAGAGTTATTCCCTTTCTGAAATCTGCCTGGCTTTTTTTCTCTTAGCCATTTACTTTCTACAAATAATTCATTCATTGTATGTGCTCTTAGGGATAGATCCCATCCAAATTCGACCTCTTAAGTACCGATTATCTTTCTTACTGGGCAAAAACCTTCCCCATGCCCTAATTTTTCGCATAGAAAACAAAATAATAAAAACCTCTCGTATTGAAAGTATGCATATTGTTCTTTCCCTTATCCCAATGATAATTTTTTCTTCCTTTTTAGCACTAATCTTACATCGACTTTTACGCGAAATCTCATATATCTTCGTTCCCCTCAAAAAATTAATGCATCATCATATTGTATGAACTGTCCAATGAAGTCCTCCAATTTTCTTACTAATCCCTTTGATACAGCTCCATACGACAAATTATGAATTTGAATAAAAAAATAAGTATGATTCAAGGGGATTTGCTTTGGATCTTCACCTTTAATCAATTGATGGAATACTAATAGATGCCTATTAAAAGGCCATGGCGTACCGTCTAATACCCTTTTGATATCTACTTCATAAAAGAAACGAAATAGGTATTGTTTATCCCCGAGGTCGTATATTATTATACCCCCTATCGGATGCCATAGATCTGCTAATGTTCTTTTAAGTGACGAGAAGTGAATAACACTATCTATGAGTGCTCTTCCTACTAGACAAAATTTGATGGTCCTCGTCTTCTTTATGCAAGTCTTCTTCACATGGAATCGGTGCTTCCTCTTCATCATCTAGATTGAGATCAATCATATTTGCCTCCATCTATGCTTGAATTGCTGTAGAGATTTGCTTTCCCAGTTTGGAGCAAAACTACTACTTAATTAATTTGGCTTCGAAAACAAAATGATCAAAAGAAAACCAGAAGAAAAACGAAAAAGAAACTAAAAAATTACGTGCTATGAAACCCTAGCAGACGAATGAACTTAGATAAAAAAAAATTCTATTGTTAAATTGATTATCGAGTGAGTTTGAATGACACTATTTTAAGATAACATGTAGTGTACTTTACCCTTTTAAAAAAATTAAAAATTAAAAATTTTGGTTGTATTTAAGTTTCCATATGGTTTTATCTAAAAACTATTTTTATTTAAAATTATGGTTTTGGTTGAAAAGCATTGTTAAGGAAGCCTAAATTTATATAAGTAATTTAAAAAAAATTTGAGTCACTACTCTTATAGTTTGAAATATTAAATAATTTTTATATTATATTAAATTTATAAAATTAA
>JABFAF010274760.1:0-10663 GCA_013677275.1 Gossypium schwendimanii | reverse complement strand
AATTAAATCTCTAAGATTACAAAATCATATCTTCTAAGATTGCATATCATATCTAAGATTGCGTATCATTGAAGATTATGTTTCCATATGCGTTAAGCTTGTAGATGGACCTTCAACCTTTTCAAGTAATGGGCCATTCCGATCGGGCCAAATGATATAATTTTGGACTGGACTTGGACTTCGTTTTATTATTTTAGGTTTATTATTTTTTTGTGAGCCCGGGCTAAATTGACCTATTACAGCTGCCCCTCTTTGCTTATTGTCGTGTAACGAGAATGGAGTAAAGATTATAAAAGGGCCAATTTTGCTCGGTCTTGTAGGGTTCTGACTTCTTTGAGTGCTCATCTTCTTCAAGTAGTCTCATTCCATCCCACTGCATCTTCAGGGGCATAGGAATTAGTGTTTCTATCTGCTCCAATGTGATTTCAGGGAAAAGAGATTTCTAGCTTCGATCTTCTCTGCTGGAACTCAAGGAGGTAGGAATTGGTAATTTCAACCTACTCCACTGCAACTTTAGGGAGATAAGGCTGGTGGCTTAAATCTGCTTCCCTACTACCTTGGGAAGATAAGACTCACCGTTTTTGATCTGGTCCACTACTGCTTAGGGAGACAGGATATACAATCTTCAACCTACTCCACTACTGCTTAGGGAGATGGGACTGATGGCTTAAATCTGCTTCCTACTATCTTGGGAAGATAAGATTCGCCGTCTTCGATATACTTCACTACTGTTTAGGAAGACAGGATCTACAATCTTCAACCTACTCCACTGCTGCTCAAGGAGATAGAATTGGTGGCTTAAATCTACTTTCCTACTACCTTGGGAAGATAAGATTTGCCTTCTTCAGTCTGTCCCATTGCAACTTTAGAGGGATAAGACTTGCTTTCTTCAATCTGCTCCACTACAACTTCAGAGAGATAGGACTTGTAACTTTAATCCGCTCTACTACAACTTCAGGGAGATAGGATTATTGGCTTTAATCTGCTCCACTGCAACTTCAGAGAGATAAGGTTTGCCATCTTCAGTCTACCCTACTGCAACTTCAGGGGGATAAGACTTGCTTTCTTCAGTCTGTTCTAATGCAACTTTAGGGAGATAAGACTGGTAACTTTAATCCGCTCCATTACAACTTCAGGGAGATAGGATTATTGGCTTTAATTTGTTCCACTGTAACTTCAGGGAGAAGATTTGCCATATTCAGTCTACCCCACTATAACTTCAGGGGGATAAGACTTGCTTTCTTCAGTTTGCCCCACTGCAACTTCAGGGGGATAAGACTTGCTTTCTTCAGTCTGCTCCACTGCAACTTTAGGGAGATAAGAATTGTAACTTTAATCCGCTCCACTACAACTTCAGGGAGATAAGATTCGCCATCTTCTTCAAGCCATTCCATTGCAACTTCAGTGGTATAGGATTTGTGGTTTCACCTATCTATTCTCTGGGGAACATGACTTGTAGAATCCATTTTATGGGCCTATTTATGCCTAGTGATTAGGATGTTATGATCGGAATGAATCAAAATCTCGTAACTAGATGTGTATGCATGAATGCAAAATGTCATGAAAATGATCCCTTAATGTTTGAGTTATTATTGCTCGTTGTTCATTAAGGCTCTATCACCGACACGTTAGAACGCCATCTTGTTTGGCGGGTATTTCATAGAAATACTCATATTTTACTTAATCAGATTGCCCCTACTGTAATCTTCAACATTCAATCCACTGTACTATTGGGATATAAAATTTGAACCATCTTCCTCCTACTGAGTATAAGATCTGGCTCTTTCTCAATCTTCTCCGACTGCAATTCAATGATACAGAATTTGAATCTCTTTGGTCTCCTACACCATTCCCAGGGTGTCATGCCAAATGTTTATGCACAATTATAGAACTTTATTTTCCAAGAAAACCTCTTCTTATCACTCGGTGATCATTACTTGTTTGTTCATTGAAGCTTTGTCACCAACACGACATTTTTTCATTTTGTTCAATCAATTTTTTGACAATAAAATCCGAATGGATAGTTTTAATTTAGACTCTTTCTTCTCAGATATTTCGAACCTTTAAACCTGGTGCGTTCTAAATAATAGTCATATTTCAGGTTCTTGTATTATTTAGAAACTTCCAAAGTAATATGCAGAACTTCCTTTGTGAAAGTGTTGTTAGTCCATTAACCATTATTCCAATGCAACATGCTTGCAAAAGATCATAACAATGGATAAGAATAAAAATGATTTGGAGCATAGCTCAGAATAAATAAATTATCAAGGATGGTAAAAAAAAATAAAAAGGAAATTGATTAAGAACACGTATCTTAAAAAGAATAAAGTATTCCAAGAAAAACAAATCCAATATAAGTAATATGAAGCCTAGATGCCCTAGATATCGCAGCTTGAACTTCTCTGTACAAACTTTTAAGAACCTTTTTGAGTTTAACATGTGTTTAGGAGATCTACAGTACTTTGTCGATGCCCCAGATGTCGCATTCTCTTTCCTATTGATTCAGGTATAGCAAGACCACCACATACCCTATTTTGATCAATATTTGAGCTGCCCTTTTCAGGTTTTCAACTCAAATCCCCTTTGGTCTCAAGGCGCCCTTTGCGGGTTTTTACATTGGCCTCTCCTTTTTTTTAGGACTCAAAGCGCCCTTTGCGGGTTTTCACCTTGGTCTTGTCTCTCTTTTTTTTTAGGACTCAAAACGCCCTTTGCTGGTTTTCACCTTGGTCCATTCTCCTTCTTTAGGTGAAGTACTTCTTGACTGAATCTAAGTTCACTGGATTGGGCAAGTCTTTGGCATCCATCTGGTCAATATCAATACTCCTCCACAATAGGCCTTCTTTACAACATAAGGTCCTATCCAATTTGGCATCCACTTTCCTTTAAAATCCTTTTGTATAAGAAGGATGTTTTTCAACATCAGGTCCCCCTCATGGAATTCTCTAGGATGAACCTCTTTGTCGTAAGCTCGCATCATTTGACCGTGATGGATAGCTTTTAACCCTTTTTTCTTTGATTAGGTTTAACATTCCATAAACCAATGGGCCAGGTGTTGCCCCGAAAAAGGTTCTGGCCGATGTTTGATAAGCATAGAGGGTAAATGGTAACTTTTTTATGTCAATCTTTACAAGTCTCGATCATCTTTCCCACGATCCTTATTTTATTTTTTCTTTTTTGGCTGCCTATGGCGTCTGATCTTTAAACAAACTACAAACTTTTGACATTGTCTTTTTTGGCATTCTTTATCAGTGCCTAATCTCTTTTTTCTTTTTTGAAATTAGAATTTAATGACTTTGACCTTGTAACATTGGCATATGAAGCTATTTCCACCCTCTTAGTAAAGTAATCGAAGACCACAAAGATGAATCGATATTGGCTAAAAGCTTTTTGACGAGATTGGCCCCATCACATCCATGCCCTACATATGAAAAATTTGTGAAGAAATGGATGAGGCACATATGTTTTATCTTCCTCAAATTGGTATTTACGGTAAAACTAATGTAATCCCCTTTCATGGTAGACCAGCAGTATTAAAACCTTGTGATTAACTTAGCTATCGTAAAACCATTAGTATGTGTCCTTATGACACACGTATGGACCTTTTAGCTTTAACAGGATCCACAAGTCTTAGTAAGCCAGACATATCTTGATATGATCCTGCGAAAACATCTTTGAATTCTTGGAATAATTTAATGACGTTTCGCTTTGTTTTGATAGTAAGACAAGCTCCAATCTCTTTCTCTTCTCCTAGGCTCACTATCCATTGACTTTTGTAAGGTAGGATCTGTTTTTTCATCTTATTCTACCATCCTTAACAAATCAAGAGATAGGTTACAATCTCAGTCATATTCAAAGTCCTAAGATCCCCTTAGACACATATCTTACTCAAAAGGAGATTTTGAGTCAGTAGCAACGTCGCTCATGTCGTAGATATCTGAAGACCTATTATAGGTACAAAGGCGGATTCCAAAGAATAAATAAATTTAAGGATAATTATTTGTATGAATGAATAATAAAATAATATTTAAAAGAGAGTCCAAAGAATAAAAGAATCTATAAATGAAAAGAAAGAAAGAATGTTTGCTCCAAAAGATGCATTTTATTGAAATAAAGATTTTGGACACAAGTCTATTTCACAAAATGATTTTTATTGCCTCTAGACTTTAAAGCAACAAGTGTGTTTTGAATATTACTCTAGATTATCTCTAAAAATACAGTGATCTCTTCCACAGTCCCATTGTTCAAAACACTCCCAAGTATGTAAGGGCTTGGAAACTTTATTCCTCGATTCTCTCTTCGAATACATTATTAATGTTCAAATTCTCTGATATTCCCTCTGGGCTTTTGACTTCTTCAAGGAATCGCAACTTTATTGCCTCCTCCTTCAATTATCGCATTTACTTCCTCGTCAAAGTGATTAGGTTCTGATGAAACGTCAAACTTCGTAATTCCCATTTTAATGAACCTTTCGACCAACTTTTTAAACGTAGTGTAGTTTTCGATTGAGTGACCCGTTATTCCCACATGGTACTCGCATTGGGCATTCTCATTATACCATTTTGGGAACGGAGGTTGCACAGGTTCTGTGTAGGACGGAGACACCACATACACATCAAAAAGATTCTAGCTCATTATATGTCATCGGGATAGGTGTGAACTGGAGCCTTTCTGTATTTGGCCTTGAGTTGGATTCTTACCTTGAAGAGCCTTGATAGCTAGTGGTTATGGTCCTTGGCTGACCTACAGTAACTGATTTGGAATGCCTGGTGCTTAGGTTATTCACTTCATTTTCTTTGTTTCTTGAGGTTGATCTTTTGGTGCTTTCTTCTGCATCAATCTTCCCACTCCTTATTACGTCTTTGATTATCTTGCTGGACATTACCATATCTGAAAAGCTCATGGTAGCGCTTCCCAACATGTGGTTGATAAACGGGGCTTTCAGAGTATTAATGAAAAGCAAAGTCATATCTTTCTCTAAAAGTGGTGGCTAAACTTGTGTTACTACCTCTCTCTATCTTTGGGCATATTGCCTAAAGCTGTCACTTTACTTCTTTTTCATATTCTATAAAGTAATTCTGTAGGGTGTCATGTTTGTTACATGATTATACTGCTTCATAAAAGCTTGTGCTAAGTCTTTCCGTAAATTGATTTTAGCACGGCTCAATTGGTTTACCAATTTACTGCTGACTCGATCAGACTGTCTTAGAAGCAATGTATTAATAACTGGTCATTAATAACATATCTTGTCATCCTTCGACAAAACATCATGATGTAAGCTTCAGGACAACTAGTCCCATTATACTTTTCAAACTCTGGAGTTTGAACTTTGGTGGGAGTACTAGATCTAGGACCAGGCTTAAGTCCTTAACATTAACTCCGTAATGGTAGTTAGCATTTTCCATTGCTTTAAATTTCTCTTCCAACCATCTGCATCGGTTCTTAAGTTGTTTCGGCAAATTTACCCTTTCCTTTTTTATTTCTGTCACCTTATCGAGATCAGGGACAACGAGATTTGTTAGATTATTCCCTGGATTAGAAACTGAGCGTATCGGGTAGTTTATTGGTACAGAGGTACCGGCCTAATATTGTTGAGGCTTGATTGTAATAGATGGTCCTCATGGGTACACCTCGGGTTGTGTCTAAGCATTTATCACGGTGAAACCCGAAGGTTCGTCATTATCATCTCCATAATTGACCATAGGGCTTTTCCCTTTTTCTAACCCCCTGTTAACAATTGGTCAATTGATCCATCATATTCTTTTAGGATTCTAACATCTGGTCCCTCATATCTTGCTGAATTTTGGTCAATTGCTCCTGCATTTGCACTTGCAGCTGGTCTTGCATTTCTTTTTGAATATATTCTAACCTGTTCAATTTTTAGTCTATTACTTTTGTTCTTGAGCGAGTACCGTAACGATGCTTAGTCGATAGACTTTTTTTTAGTTCCCAGGTTAACTAAAATAATTTTACCTAATTAGGGTCCTTTTGAAGGTAACATATTCGGCAAATCGTTGAAGGTTACAAACTAACCTATTTTTTAGAGGGCACGCTGCCTGCTCCGCCACGCTTTGTGCAGTTGTCGGAGGGATCTCTCGTTCCAAATCTGGATTCCTCGGCATTTATTCAACAGGATCATTTACTTGCCTCCTTGTTACTCTCCAGTATTACTCCTTCACTCTTAGCCTCCTTTACCGATGCTCGAACGACGTCTGATGTTTGGAATATTGCCACTCGTCTCTTCACAGCAATTACAGATGTAAAACTATCTCGCATTCGTCATGATCTACACTCCCTTAAGAAAGGTAACCTCTCCATCCAAGAATATGTAGCAAAAATTCAGAATTCCTATACCTTAATTGAGGCTTTTGGCTCTCGTACCTCGGAGGTAGAAAAGGTTGATATTGTTCTTGTAGGTCTTCCTCCAGAGTTTGACGCCATACTAACTTTGGCATCATTCTCGTATGAAACCTTTCCATTTCAATATTTCGTTGACGTGTTACTGGAATATGAAACACGACACCTGTGTGCGGTTCACGAACTGCTGATTCATGCAAATCTTGTAGAATCTGCACTGTCACCACCAGTTGTGGATCCTCTTTGTAGTGGTCGTCCTCCGACTGGCAATCGTGGTAGAGGTTTTCAATCTCGCATCCAATGCTAGATTTGTTTCTGAATTGGGCATTTATCCCAACAATGTTATTATCACTATAGTCGCGATAATGCTGGTCAACAATCGGTGGCTCGGTCGTCAACTCTGGTCAGTCATCCGGGTCAAGACTCGGCCGTTAGATTTTTTTTCCACCACAAGCTTCTGGTGGTTTGACGGTTTGCTAACAACAACGTCGTAAGGTATCTTCTTTGGTGTTTATGCTGTGCCTCAACTACTTAGGGTGAACAATAGGGTTTCTAATCCCTTTGTTAATTTTGGTGGTGGATTTAGCCATACTACTATTAAGTCACGGTTCCAGTTTGGGCCTGGGGATGTGTCTACTTCTTTTGCACTTGGGCCCTCACAGTTTGGTCCATCTACACCTTTAGTGCCTAGGTATGTCTCACACTTCGGCTCGCCTGCTGCTGCTACTGCTTGATTCGGGCCTGCCGCTAATAGGCCACATGACTATGGCCTATATTCTGGTCAGCTTGTGTGTGCCAAGCCGTCTGGCCCAAACCAGAAATTTGAAGGCATGTTTCCTCCACATGGGCCGCATGCTAATAATTTTCAAAGTGGGCCAACGCCCAATTGTGTGGAATTTGCTACTTCCCTTAGACATGGACGCGATATTGAGCCTTTCGGTGACGGTGGTTAGCTGGTTATCATGCGTTTGGGTTGTCTATTCTATGACGGACAAAACCGAGGGCTCATGTTTACACTGGGTTTGATCCGTGCATTGGGCTCCCTCGCCTACCAGATTTACATGCGTCTGATGTATCCAATTCTACTGGATCTAATATTCATGCCACTTAATTCGGCTCTAACCTTGATGGTATTGATTCTTATTTTCCTATGTCCGTCAGAACTACGTCCAGGTATCCAGATTCAGGGGATACACACCATGTCTGTCACAATGCCTCTGCGTTTAATGACTCTATGCCGTACTCAGGTACAGCCTCTCTCTTAATGGGTAATGAGGCTCC
Source organism: Gossypium schwendimanii (assembly GCA_013677275.1). Classification (NCBI taxonomy): domain Eukaryota; kingdom Viridiplantae; phylum Streptophyta; class Magnoliopsida; order Malvales; family Malvaceae; genus Gossypium; species Gossypium schwendimanii. Next base: position 3,028 of record JABFAF010274760.1, on the reverse strand, counting down.
TACTAGAATCTATTCTACTGGAAATTTCGTGTTTCCTACACAGAATAAATTGATTCGCTTGTCTAATGTTTTGTGTGTACCAACTATAAGGCAGAATCTACTGTCTGTGTTTCAGTTTGCCACTGAAAATAACGTCTTTTTTGAATTTCATCCGACTTATTGTGTTGTTAAGGACATCAAGACTCAGGAAATTTTGCTAAAGGGCCACATTCGTGATGGGCTCTATTATTTCTCTCTACTGGTTGCATCTGTTCTATCTATTGTGGCTCTTTCTATTGCCAACGTTGGACTTCAGACTCAGACTGCTAGCTGTGATATTTTTACTTTACGGCACAAGCATCTTGGTTATCCCTCTGCTTCTAATGTTAAATCTGTTTTAGATAAATGTAAAATTACTTCCAATAAAGCTTGTCTTGATAATGTTTGTATTACTTGTCAAAAGGGGAAGTCTCATAAACTGCCTTTTCCAATATATACTGCTGAATATATTGATCATTTTGCTTTGGTAGTCTTCGACTTATAAGGACTGCGTCAGTTGTCTGTGGACATAATTGGTATTATGTCTCTCTTATTAACATGTGCACTCGTTTTACTTTTATCTTATTCGTCAAAAGTTTTAGGCGGTGGATTGCTTTGTTCAGTTTCAGCAATTAATCAAAACTTAATTTGGAAAAAAATATCAAACAATTTCAGAGTGTTTGGGGAGGAGAGTTTTGTGCTTTCACATCCGTATTGGCGACTCAAGGGATCATACATAGATTGTCCTGTCCCTATACATTCGAATAGAATGGGGTGGCTGAACACAAACACCGGCATATTGTCGACATGGTTATTACACTTTTGGCCCAAGCAAATTTTCCTATGGATTATTGGGGCTATGCATTATGTTCTGCTGTTCATCTCATCAATCATCTTCCTACCTCAGTTCTGAATGGACACTCTTTGTACAAGGTTCTGCATGGACAAATCCCATATATGGTCATTTAAGGGTGTTTGAATGTTGTTGTTTTCCGTGTCTACGTCCCTTTCTGCACCACAAGTTAAATTTTCACTCTCAAACTTGTACATTTCTAGGATATAGTTCCCAGCATAAAAGATATCTATGTCTCACACCGGATGGTAAGGTGGTTATTTCTCACCATTTTGTGTTCGATGAACATTATTTTCTATTTCCTATGTCTGCTACGGGAGGTTCTACATCTTCGTCCAGTCGATCTCTCTCACTGATATATGTTCCTATTGTTCAACCTATTTGTTCTCAAACCTCGAAATTCTCATCCGCTCAACCTTATGTGATGCCCTCACCTCCTGGTTTCTGTCTTCCGCCCTCTAACTCTGAAGTTCCTAAGGCTGTTTTAGGCTCTACCCATGAACTCTGTTTTGTCTCTTCTTTACCTGTTAATGAAGGTGTACCAAATCCAACCACGATCGCTTCCAATATTCCAGTATCTCCTACTATTCCGTCAACTCCTTTTCCCCTCATAAATACTCATCCAATGGTTACCCAGTTTAAGACCGGCATTTTTAAACCTAAGGCTCTGATTGTTGAAGATGTTGAACCTCACACGATTGAGAAAACCTTGTCTATCACCGAATAGCGTGCTGCTGCTCAGGCTGAGTATGATAGTCTCATTCGTAACTCCATCTGTGAGCTTGTTCCATTACCAAATAATTACAAAGTGATTGGGTGTAAATGGCTTTTCAAAGTGAAGAAAAATCTTGATGGCACGATTGCTCGTCGTAAGGCTCAGTTACTAGCTAAAGAATGTTCTTAGGTGCCTGGGTGTGATTTCAAGGTAACATTTAGTTCGGTGATAAAACCTGCTACTATTCGAATCATTCTGTCTATTGCTGTTTCCAAGGGTTAGCAACTTCTTCAGGTGGATATAAATAATGCCTTTTTAAATGGCGATCTTACTAATGAAGTGTTTATCCAGCAACCTCTAGGGTATGTTCAATATGGTTTTGATGGTAAACCTTTGGTCTGTCGTCTGAAAAAGACTTTGTATGGTTTACATTAGGCTCCGCGTGCTTGGTTTGATAAATTAAAGTGTTTTCTCCTTTCTATTGGTTTTCTTTTATCCAAGTCTGATGCATTTTTGTTTGTTAAAAGTACACCTAACTCCACTCTTTATGTTCTTATGTATGTGGATGATATTATCATTACTGGAAGTGTGTCTTCCTATATAAATAACTTTGTTCAGCAGTTGAATAAGGAGTTCTCACTTAAATATATGAGTGATCTCCATTCTACCGAAGGGTGTCTTCATCTATGCCAACGAAAGTACATTCACGATCTATTAGACAGGAGCTTCATGACTCATGCAAAGAGTGTTCATACTTCAATGATTAGTTCATCTCCTCTATCCAAGTGTGACGGGGATCATCTTAGTGACCCTACTGAATACAAAAGCCTTGCGGGTACTTTATAGTATGTGGTCCTTACTCGACCTGATATTGCCTACGTGGTAAATCTTATATGTCAATTCATGCATGTGCCTACTACTGTTCATCTGGTTGCATTAAAAAAAATTATGTTATTTATGTGGTACCCTTGATTATAGAATTATTTTTCATCCTTCTGCTCGACTTTCTTTAGTCGGCATACCGATGCTAAATAGGGGCTAGATTTTGATGATCGTCGCTCTACAATAGGTTACTGTGTGTATTTTGGTCCCACACCAATCTCTTAGTGTTCCAAGAAGCAACAAGTTATTTCGTGGTCAACGGTAGAAGTCGAATATCGAAGTTTTGCTACAGTTACTAGTGATGTTGCTTGGTTGGTCTCGTTACTAAAAGAATTACAACTTCACTCTACCGATCCACCTACTATTTGGTGTGACAACTCTAGTGCTGTCGTAATGTTAGAGTATGCCCAAAGATCAATCATGAGATGGTTGTAATAACATACTTGATTTATCATATTTATTAATATAAGGCATTACCATTATTATTTCAATTTCTTCTCTGTGTGTATAAATAAGCTGTTTTATAATAATGTCCTAAGAATAATATGATTATTCTTAAA
>JABFAF010274754.1:0-12489 GCA_013677275.1 Gossypium schwendimanii | reverse complement strand
CTGGTATTATTTTATTTTTCCTTTTGAACTGAGAACTATCTCATTTCTTTGTGTGGGGTTTAGCTGATTATACTCCTCTATTCGATCACTTCCTGCGCTGATATTCTTTTCACCACTGTTGCTATTCAAGTACTGCAAGTATTGCAGATTATCGGTAAGTTACGATGTGCCTCACTTTTCGTTTTAATCGGTTCCTTTCCAATCTTTATCTTTAAGCCGAATACCGCTCCTAGCCACTACTATGGCCTAGTTTAGTCTATGAAAGTCATTGTTGTGGTGCAGATTATCGTTGCAGCGTGTGATCACTTTTGGGTTAACGATTTGGAACAGTAGGGTCGCCCTCATACAAGCAAGGTAAAGATAGTGATTTTTGGGTTGTGTCTTGTAAAAGAGGGTGTCTCACCCTAACGGTTAAAGGACTGATGTTGGATTATGATGAATCTAGTTTAGGTACGTGGAGGTTGCGCTCTTCTCGTAATCAGGCGTGTAATCACACTCTCTTTCAACTGCAAATCGGCAAAAGCCGAAAAGCCAAAAAAGACGGCACTGAGACCGTGAAGGCATGCAATGCTCGAGTGGTAAACCGAGACCACAAAACCCGGTGTGGGACTGTAGAGGCCCCCATGAGCGTTATCATAGGCTTAGGCCGAAATGGGCCTCTAAAATTATTGAAATACCCTCAATAGGTAAAATTACTAAAATACCTTCGATGGGTAAAATTATCGAAATACCCTCGATGGGTAAAATTATCGAAATACCCTCAATAGGTAAAATTACTGAAATACCCCTGATGGGTGAAATTATCGAAATACCCTCGATGGGTAAAATTAGCAAAATAACCTCGATAGGTAAAATTATTGAAATACCCTCGATGGGTAAAATTATCAAAATATCCTCGATGGGTAAAATTTTCGAAATACCCTCGATGGGTAAAATTATCAAAATACGCCCGATGGGTAAATTACCGAAATACCCTCAATGGGTAAAATTACTTAAATACCCTTGATGGGTAAAATTACTGAAATACCCTCGATGGGTAAAATTATCAAAATACCCTCGATGGGTAAAATTATCGAAATACCCCCGATGGTAAAATTACTGAAATACCCTCGATGGGTAAAATTACTAAAACACCCTCGATGGGTAAAATTCTCAAAATACCCTCGATGGATAAAATTACCGAAATAACCTCAAAGGGTAAAATTACCAAAATACCCCTAAAGGGTAAAATGATCGAAATACCCTCGATAGGTAAAATTACCAAAATACCCTTAAAGGGTAAAATGACCGTTATACCCCTAGGAGATGAAATGACTATTATGGCCTTATGTTATTTCTAACTGTTTTGCTTTATGATATTTATATGATTGTTACTGAGTATGACATATTGCATACACGCATGATCTATGACATGACATACTGCATGGGGTTGGGATTCTAATATAGGGGAAGTATACTGTACTGGTGGCTTTGCCACAAATACTGTTACTGGCAACTTTGTTGCGTTACTGATATTGGTAGCTCTACTACATTACTATTACTGGCAGCTTTGCTGCGTTACTATTACTGACAGCTTTGCAGCGATATTGGTGTGTTGGTTGGGTGGGTCGATTTTATCCCTACATGGTGTGTTAGTGGTATGGAGTGGTGTGTTGGCTGGATTGGGATGGGTTGCATTACTGCATTTGCACTATTACTGTATTGGGCTAAGGCCCACACTTGATTACTGTATTGGTCTATGGCTCACACCCTGCTACTATATAGGGCTCAGGCCCAGACTAATTTCTGCATGTTGCATGCTAATTGTTTGGTAGAGGATTACACATTGAGTTTTTGTAAACTCACCCTGTCTTCAAACTGTGTAGGTAATCTTCAGCCATAGGTAGTTCGGTGCAGCGAGGGACTCGGAGGTGGCCACACAATCGCTGCTGTACACCTTAGCTTCTACTTTTATTTTAATTAATAAGTTGGGTTTTGGTTTTTGTAATAAGGCCTTTTAAATTGGTTTTAAATTTTTAATAGGGTTTTTACTTTGATATTTTATCCTGCTAATTATTTAAAAATAGATTTTCAAAATAATTACTATTTTGAAAGACACGAGCTTTAAACTTTAGAGTTTTTAAAATGCTTTCGCGTTTTAAATCAACTCAATATAACAAGAATTAGACAACAAGGTAAACATTTTTGACTAGATGATTTGTTAAATAATAATAAAGGGGTTTTTAACCCTAGAAACAATTTTTTACCAACGAGTTCAATTTTCGCTAAACACCTCAATATGACACCGCCAGATTTGGCCATAACTCTAGGCCGGGTTTGGGGTGTTACAGGGAACCTAGCTTAGGCTTGTATTTTTTTTATTTTTTGATGTGAGTTTTTAGCTGAATGTTGATTGTGTTATTGTGTGATTTACTTTGTTAAAGCATTGGAATTGATAGTACCTTCTATGAGTAGAGATAAAGCCAAAAAGAAGCTAGTTTGAGCTTTCAACTTTTCAACGAAAGCATAATTGGAGAGTGTTTGGAATAATTTCTTATGGGCATGATTCAATATGTTATTTGGGAATTAATAATAGCCTAAAGCCCTACTCTAAATTCCGAGTGTAAGTTTTCTCATACCTATGTTATCTTGTGAACTGGCCCTATATGTTTGTGAATATGTGAATTGAGATGAGATGCTATAACATGTGATATGTGGTTATGCTAATTGTTGTCAAAATGTGTACATGTTATGTATATGTTGAATGTTAGTGATAGTGTTTTTCGAAATATGCAAATATGTAGTTATAGTGCACGAATAATCGGTAAGTGATATGTGTTGGATTTCGAATTATTTGGCCTTGTGATCTTGAAACCGTTGGATATAGTTGACATGCCATAGGATTATGAGTACTCACCTATATGTATAGTGATTTTGGGCATTGGGGCCCTGGGACATGTTGGAGGGATAAGGGAATGTGAGCTAAGCTTCATTCAACGGGACATGTGAGGAGAAATAAGGAGAGTGTTAGCTTTATGCTTCACTTTTGGGACGTGTTTGACTCTATGAGTCTATGTGGTGTGTTAGGGATCCATGTATCGGATAAATGGTGATAGTGCCCACTTTTACATTTCATAGCTCAAGTGTCAATTTATCTATAAACATGTTTTTGAGTATTGTGATATATGCTTGAATGTTATATGATTATATGAGTATTATGATATCTGCTTGAATGTTATTTGATTATATTAGTATTGTGATATATGCTTAAAAGTGAATATGATTACCATGTAAATGAACAAGTAAATAATGCAAGAGTAAGTATAATATGACACTAGAGTTGGAACTGTTGATGTAACGCCCCTAACCTGTATCCATCGCCAAAATAGGGTTACAAAGTATTATCAAAAAATCGTAACATAAAAACATTCATTTCCAGACATTTCATAAATCATATCTTAGTCCAATCAAACACATGCATATTTTCCCTGATTTGAGCCCTCGAGGCCTTAGAAACACTTTAAAAATGATTCAGGACTAAATCAGAAACATTTAGAACTTTATGGAAAAAGATAGAAAATTTCACATATAGGGGTCACATGCCCGTGTCTCAGGCCATGTGAACATTCAAAATAGGGACACACGATCGTGTCCTAGCCCGTATCCGTGTTCATGTAATGCTCATGTGCCAGGCCATGTAACTTTCAAAAAATCACCTTTAAAACCTACAAGGGACACACGGCAATGTCACATGGCCGTGTGTCACACACAGCTGAGACACACGCCCGTGTCTTAGGCCATGTGGACAGGAAATAGGCCAAATTCAAACCATTTCTTACACCAAATTCAAGCACACACCTACAAGCCATTTGTGCATTCATTCAAATCTTAAAACATACCTAAAAGATGCATAATAAGACCAATTCCAAAAGTCATTTATCCATACAACCATTATGCCAAAAGGCACCTCAAACACAATGTATCAAATATACCAAAACATATGCATATTTAACCATTCATCAACTAACTTATTTTTCATACCAAAACATATCACAATTTACACATTTCAACCATACCATATTAGATTCATGCCATGTCAAAGTAACACTACCATTTTGACCATTTCTCACATGCATCAAAACCATATAAATGACACAAATCTAGCCATTTCCAAATGGTACCAACAGCCAACATATATGCATACCTTACTTCAATCATGCACATCTATTCAAAACCTTTCTAAAGCATATCATAACTTGACCATGTTGTGGTCAATTCATCACCTATCACTTTGGCCATTCAAACACGCATTATCACATTGTCAAAACAACACACATCAATAAGGCATCAAAAGTACCAAGGTTACATCAACCAAAATGACATATACATGCCAAGCTCACCAACTAACATGAACCACAAGTCCACTTATACATGCCAATATAACCTTGATCAAGATATCAAAATCTACCAATATAATCGTTGGATAGTGTGATAATTCTCTGACAAGCTTCCAAACCGATCGAGCTTCCAGTAATCTGTAAAGTAAGAGAAAGATAAATACATAAGCAACGAATGCTTAGTAAGCTCGTAGAACATGAAACATAACTTATCACTTCAATACTATAATATATAGGTTAATACCAATACTTTAAACTTAGTATAAACCTATTGAACACCATTCGACTCACAATTGAGTATATACATCAACATCACATATACTTTTCATATATAAAATATTGGGATTTATAAGTCATAATACATATCATCAACCTTTTCATAAGATTATGAATCATTCTATTTACTTACTTTCCCTTCCATTCCAAATGATTAGCATAAGCCTAAACAATATTATCATTTCATGAATTAGTGTATTTATCCATGATATAGGTAAATTCTTCCATAGCATAATTAAACTTCTTATATAGTACATCATTTATCACATCAAACCTTTTATAACATCATAATACATCCCAATTATGAACTTACCGTTTCATTCCCTTTTCTTACCCATTCCATATGAATAGTACAAAGCATAAGCATAAAAATCAATCATAACCACAAGCTTGACACAAGCCTAAGCACATCAATAACACATGTTAGTTCATCAATTCATAATTCACTTGAATTAACATAAGATGAACTAATGGTACATGAACATACTTCATTTAAATGCATCATTTCCATGAACATAACATACTTTCATATAAACTTTCTATTTCAATCATTTTCATAATTTCATGACATAGTTCATTCGAATACATACCTTTCCTTTCCCTTTTCTAATTTCATGACATAGTTCATTTGAACACATACCTTTCCTTTCATTTTTTATGCTCGTTGAACCGTTTAGAATATCATTGGATATGCGGGATATCTCACACTAAGTGTTCTAACATATAACTGTAACATTTCCTTTCCTTTATATCATTGCTCAAACGAGCTGTGAAATAGGCCTGCTCACACGAGATGTGAGTCAGAATGTAAGCTAAACGATGCTGCTCATACGAGCTGTGGAGTATCTGCAACAAATGTCGGACCTTAGCCATTAGTAGGACATTCAGCACCTAAAAATATGATAACTCTAATGACATTTCATTTGTACCCTACGAATTCCTCAGGTTTAAACGGGGCTCGATAGTCGTCGAAACATCATTGAATTTCTATCGTTTCTTTACCTGATAAATTTTCACAATAACATATTTATTGATTCATTTACTATAAAACCACACATTAAACCTTCAATTTAATCAACATATAAGTGATTATAGTTTATACGACTTACTTGGCTAAATTGTAGAAATGTCAAAGTATAGGGGCTTTTTGGTAATTTTCTATTCTCCTCGATTTTCCACTCGATCTTACCCTAAATTAATAATTTCATTAAATTTATTAATTTAGAAAGCAAAATCAGTCCATTTTATTTTATTTAGTCCTTTTTGACATTTTACAAAATTACCCTCAACTTTTCATTTTTATTTAATTTAGTCCTTGAGCCAAAAACATGCAAATTAACCATTTTCATTGAAAGTGCATATCAGCCATATGCTACTAGCATCCAATACAACCCAAATTTGTAAAAATTAGCATTTAGTCCTTGTATTTTTACTATTTCAATAATATAATTCTTAATCATTAAATTCATTAAAATCATGTAATAAAATACTTATAGATAAAAACTAATACCTCAAATTCATCATTTAACATCTAAAATCACAAATATCCATCAATGGCAACATTCAAAATCCTTAACAGTTTCAAAATCAAAGGTACAAGCTAGCTGGACCTAGTTGCAACGATTTCAAAAACATCAAAATTACTAAAAATGGGTAAGAATTACTTACCATGCATAACGAAATCACCATGGCTAAACCTAACTTAACTTCCATTGACATTTAGTTGTATTGGAGAAGAAAACCAAAAAGATTATACTAATTTAGCCTTTTATTTTCTTTAATTAATTTAATTAAAAAGTTACCATTTTGTCCACTTAAAAATCATCCAAATTTCATGCTTTTAGTTGCCCAAAACTGTCCACTAAATCCTTAAATGGTTTAATTACCATTTAGTCCCTTTTCCTTTATTAAATAAGCCATGTAATCAATCAAATCAAATAGTTATCAAATTTTACATCTCTTACGATTTAGTCTTTTTTAATTAATAAACTATCGAAACATTAAAATTTAATAACGAAACTTTAATACAACCTTAATAACACTTTTTAAATATTTATAAAAATATTTACAGCTTAGTTTATAGAAACGAGGTCCCAATACCTCATTTTCTAAAACCACTTGACTTCAAGGTCTTACCACTTGAAATTAATTAATCATTTATATAACATAAATTATCATATAAAAACCTTTTTAAAACCATAATTCACTCATAAATATTAAATAATAATATTTACGAACTTACTCTTCAAATTTGTGGCCTCAAAACCACTGTTTCTGACACTACTGAAAAATGGGCTGTTATAGTTGAGGTTGTGCTATATGGTTGTTTCGTTAATGCTTGATGAATTGTTTGCATGGTAATTGTTCTAGGCATTCACTGAGCTTGTTAAGCTCACCCATTGCTTTTAAACCCTTGCAGAGTAGTTAAGTGCCAGTGTGAGTGGTGTGATTCCGAAAGGTGATCCAAGCAAGTCCATTTCCGTGATTTTGTAGGTGTTATTGTTATTTGTTTTCCTTTTAGGAATAAGGCAATTTGGTAGACTTTATTTGGTATTTACCATGTTGTTTTGGATGCTTCAATAGATTATTTATTCCTAAGTTTATGAGATCCGTTTCGTATTACATTGATTATTGCTTGGACTTACTTTCGATGTTTAAGACTATTACTATGGCCGTTTTGATGTTTATTTGATGATGGTATGATAACATGATGAATTGGTACAAGTGGGAATCACTTATATGCTTAAAATGTTGTATTTTTTGGTCTGAAGCAGAGGTATTGATATTCATATTGTAAAAATGATACCTCTGTGATTTTGAAATGTGCAAAAGTCAGAATCATAAATTGGTATCGATACCCTTTCACGAGTATCAATATTCAGGGTAATTTTATTGATACTTTTTCAATTATACTGATATTTTCTTGTGTTTTGATTTTAGGCAAGAAATAGAATGTTGATTTGGTACCGATTTTCCATACGGTATCGATACTGTGTGAGGAAAATATAGTATCGATACTCACGTGGTTGTCTTGGAAATTTTACTAAGTGATCCTAAAGCATGTTCAATTATTACTATAAGTTTATTTGAAGTATTTTTAGCATGTTCTAATGATGATTGATATATGTTTGACTAAAAATTTATAAGATCACTGATAAAGAGGATGATTTCTTAATAATATGACAATTTACTATGAGTATGGCATGAGACAATGGTGTGGCATCCTGATATTCGGGCTTGGTGACCAAGCTGGGTATAAGGTGTTACACGTAAAGGATGTAAGGCCTATCTAGCATATATCTTGGATACAAAGGTGGATGGTGCATTGTTGGAGAATATTCGTGTAGTGAAAGAGTTTCCATACGTCTTTCCAGAAGAGTTGCCAGGTTTACCTCCAGAATGTGAGGTCAAGTTTGGAATTGAGTTGTTGCCTAGGACAGAACCGGTGTCTATTGCACCTTATCTCATGGTACCTAAGGAGCTTAAAGGGCTCAAAGTGTAGTTGCAAGAGTTAATTGATTGTGGCTTCATAAGGACAAGTGTATCACCATGGGGAGCTCCAGTTCTATTTGTGAAGAAGGATGGGTCGATGAGGCTTTGTATTGATTATCGTTAGTTGAACAAACTAACTGTGAAGTATAAGTACCCTTTGCCGATGATCGACGATCTTTTTTATCAATTCAAGGGTGCCACAGTTTTCTCCAAGATTGATCTGAGATCAAGTTATTATTAGTTGCAAGTGAGAAAGGTTAATATACCTAAAATTGCTTGCAGAACTCGGTATGGGCACTATGAATTTCTAGTGACTTACGAATGCTCCCGCCACTTTCATGGATATCATGAATAGAGTTTTTGAACCGTATCTTGATTAGTTTGTAGTGGTCTTCATTGATGATATTCTGATCTACTCCAAGTCTGAGTTGGAGCATGAGGAACACTTAAGGTTAGTCCTTCAAACCTTACATGAGAAAAAGTTGTACACGAAGCTAACCGTGAGTTTTGGCTCCAAAAAGTAATGTTTTGGGGACACGTGGTATCTACTAAGGGTATCCGTGTTGACCCCAAGAAGATCGAGGTTTTTTTGGATTGGAAGCAGCCTAAGAATGTTAGTGAGGTTCAGAGTTTTCTCGGACTTACTAAGTATTATCGGAGGTCTGTTAAAGGATTTTCGTTGATTGTGGCACTGATGACAAAGATATTGAGAAAGAGTGCACTGTTTAAATGGACTGATGAATAGTAAGCTAGTTTTGAAAAGCTCAAGGCAATATTACCTAGGCCCCCTTATTGATCCAACCCCAGTTCGATAAAGATTATATGGTTTACAGTGACGCTTCTCATACAGGACTTGGATGTGTATTGATGCAGAATAGGAAAGTAGTAACATATTCTTCAAGGAAACTTAAACCACATGAGTATAACTATCCAATGCATGACCTTGAATTGGTTGTAGTGGTTTTTGCTCTTAAGATTTGGAGGCACTACCTTTATAGGGATAAGCACGTCATCTACACAAATCATAAGAGTCCTAAGTATCTCCTTACTCAGAAGGAGTTGAACTTGGGACAGAGGCATTGGACAAAGCTACTTAAGGACTATGACTGCACTATTGAGTATCATCCAGGTAAAGCTAATGTCGTGGCTGATGCATTGAGTAGAAACGCGATAAGTGAATTAAGAGCAATGTTTGCTAGGCTGAGTTTGTTTGATGATGGAGGCTTACTTGCAGAATTAAATGTGCGACCTACTCTGTTGGAGGATATTAAGTTGAAACAGTTATTAGATACATCTCTAGCACCTCATTTAAAACTCATCAATGAGGGCAAGACTTCGAATTTGCTTTTAATTCTGAGGGAGTTTTGTGTTATCATGGGAGATATTGTGTACCTTCAGATTTAGTGTTTCGACAGTCTATTTTGAGAGAAGCGCATAGTAGTCTTTACGCTATGCATTATCGCATGTGAATGTGTAATTTGAATGTGCAAGTATACACGTCGAATCAAGTAATAAAATGTTAAGTGAGTATCGTCTCCACAAGCATTGGAATTAACTGAAATAATTGGTTATGCTATTACTAAGAAATTGACTAATTAAACTGTGCAAAAGAAACATGTGATTATTGATAAAGAAATGTAATGAATGGATTAATAAATCAATTATGAATAAAAAATATGCTGGGGTAATTAAAATGCTGTGGCAATTCTAAAAAGAATAAGTGGGAAATAGTTTGTGTTGTTGAATGATAAAGGTTGGTATTACTCAGGATTATTTCTATAACATAATAATGCCATGACAAAATCTTGACCATTCTACTGCTTAAAGAATCACTACTGCAATCTGATTCTTTTGAAACACAGACTTTGAGCTATCATTCTAAGTTTTTGTATGCCTAAAAAACTCAAGAATGATATCTAGATATTTCTCCTTTTCCATGTACAGATTGCAACTTTTACGTCTAGAGTGCTACAAATATTCTTTTGAATACTTGCCTGTAGCAACCGATTATAATCCAATCTAACTAATCTTTTCAAAATTAAATCAGATCTAATAACATGCCACACAGTCATCTATATCTAGAGCTTGCATGCATGAATTTAAAATAATCACAAATCGAATGAAATAATATCCTACTCAAAATCTAACCATGGGCATTAAAGATAATAAAAATTGACCCAAATAATTCCAACCCAATGAGAATTAGCTCATGGGTTGAACATTCGAGCCCATAACAAAACCATTCAACATCATTGTTTAAATTCATGAATCACAAAGTTCAAATCAGAAAATAAAGGCAGAACTAAAGGAAGCTTTCGCTACTCCAGCTTTCACTCTATTAATGAGATTTGATGCAAAACCTAAGGCAGATTCCTCTTCCCCTTTCTTGCGTCTGTAATTCTTTTGCTCAATAAGCTGCTACCTTTTCTCTTTTTCTGAGATTTTTACGAGAATCTGCTGTAGAGAGATTAAAATTGTTTTCTCATTCTTTTCTCTCTCCCCTATTCTCTTTTTTCTCTTTTCTCTTTTCTCTTTCCTTCTTTATAGGGTAGGTCACTCCCTCTCATTACAACCTTTTGCTTCCTCTTTTTCAAGGTGGTTTATCTAGTATAAGTACAGCTGGCTGAAAGTGATGTAGATTGAGTGTTGCGTCATCTTCCTAGAATTTTCATAGGATTCGTGTTGGCAATCTAACCAACATTTTGTCATGGCATTATTTCACTTACTTCATTTTCCTACTCTTTTTTCTCTTCTATTCTTCATCTTGCACCTACTGCCAACCACAAACAACACCTTTCTTCCCCAATAATAGAAATAAAAAATAATAACATTTACAACACAATACAAGCTTTGTTATGTAATGTTCTAAAAATATCTAAAAATGCATACATATTTACTTAATTACAAACAATTAATTTCATCTGAGTGATTGTTGACCAATTGACTAAGTCAGCCCATTTTCTACTAGTGCATACTAACTACTCGTTATCGAGGTTGGCAAAGTTGTATATCTTCAAAATTGTGAGACTTCATGGGGTACAGGTTTCTATCATTTTTTATCTGGATCCTCGTTTCAAGTCTCGACTTTGGAAGAAACTGTATGGGGCACTTGGTACGAGGTTAAACTTCAATATAACTTTTCATCCATAGTCTGATGGGCAGTCGAGAGTTTTATCTAGATTCTCGATGATATGTTAATATGTTGTGTGATTGCTCTTTGAGGCATTTGGGAGGAACATCTATCGCTTGCTGAATTTGCGTATAATAAATGTAACACCCCTAACCCGTCTCCGTTACTAGATTAGGGTTACAGAGTGTTACCGAACAAAATAGGACATTTCACTTCACTTTAGAACAATTAAACAGACAATTAATAAACATAAAACAAAAAATTCAATTCATGGTATAAATACACTTATGGGCCTTAAATCAGGCTTATTGGGCCCTAAATACAGATTAGAAACAAATTGGGGTCAAATTGAAACAAAAAAAATCAAAAAAATCTTGAAATTTTACAAAACAGGGGGTCACACCGTCGTGTGGCTAGGCCGTTTGACATATCCCAGACCGTGTAGAAATTTGAAAACAGGACACACGGTCATGTCCCAGCCTGTGTGTCCGCCCTTGTGACTATTCAAAGTTGGGTCACACGACCATTTCGCAGGTCATGTGCCAGTCCATGTGACAAATTGTTTCGGCTCATAAGGCCCTGTTGCAGGTTGTGTGCTAGGTCTTGTGGATATTGCACCTAAAATAAATCGTGTGTGGCACGCAATCGTGTGACAACGTGTGTCCCAGGTCGTATGCACCATTTTTTACCCCTAAAATCAAGTTTACCAAAAATGTTTACTTGAGACACAAATATAACATTTACCAACCTTTAAACATGTTAAAAACACACTTAAACAAGATCAAAACATGTCAGAATCAACATACAACATAAATTTAAAAGCCTATCCAATGTACCCTCATTGGTACCACAAATAAACATCTATACAATTCAATTTCAATGTCATGGTTTCATACCTTAACCATACATTATATACTTACCATTTCATTCACACTTTAATATACCAAAAGCAATCTAAAACACAAAGCACTAACAAGTTTCCAAAACCCATACTTACATATATACATTTATATGCCAACATCAAGTCATTTAGGCAGATAAACTTAAACCACGTCTGTAACAGCCCGAATTTGGGGCTAGTCAGAATAGTGGTTTTTGGGACCTCAAATTCAATGAGAAAAAATTTATTTTCATTATATTTTTATTGTCTACGATTTCACAAAATGATTTCGTGAAAATTTCGTTCGAAAATTTTGACGTTTGGGCACTCAATTT
>JABFAF010274744.1:0-10375 GCA_013677275.1 Gossypium schwendimanii | reverse complement strand
TGGAAAAGGCACTTACTTATAGTGTTTGGTTGTATGAACATAGACATTGCACTAAGGGAAGAACAACCCGCACCTCTCACTGTGGAAAACACCCCTTGAGTTAAAAGAAATTTTGAGAGGTGAGATCATTCAAATTGCATGAGTCTAATGATCATGAAGTACAACATTTCAGAAGCCTTTAGGGTCAAAGAATCTAAAAAGATTACTTAGGCCAAAGTTTCCTTGAAGAAATTGAGAAACGTTTTGCTAAAAATGATAAGGTTGAAATGATATCACTTCTGACTTATTTGATGCTTATAAAGTATAAGGGTCAAGGAAATTCTGAGCGATCTAAGGGCTATGACTTTTATGATCCAACAATTAGGAATATTTTTAAGATGAGAATTGCAACATTCTTTTAGAATGTTGAGTTTGGAGGGAGAATTAAGGTTAAAGACATTGCTTTTAAGGATGAATTGAATTCTAACTGAGTTTCTACTATCACTTATGACGATGTTTAGGTTCTCATACCTATCATTGATTAAGAAGAGAATTCAGAGCCTTAATAAGACAATGTTGAAAAACTTCCTATTCAAGATTTGGTAAATGTTCTAGAAGAACAAACTCAACAACCTTAAGAATGAATGTCATTAAAAAGGTCCACTAGAGAAATGGTTATGATGGCTTTAGTGGAATATTTTGACCTTAAGCTACATCAGATGAATATTAAGTTAATGGTTTCTCAATGGTAACATTGATCATACATTTATATGGTGCAATTAGAAAAAATTGTGTCTAATGATGCAAAGGTAATGATTTACAAATTAAATAACTTCATCTATGGGCTTAAACAGACTTCTCATCAGTAATATTACAAATTTTACCAAATGATTATCTTAATCACTTTAAAGATGAATTTTTTTGATACTTGTATATACCATAAGTTTAGTGGGAGTAAGGTTCTATATTTGGTTTTATATGTTAATGACATACTACTTGTCAATAATATGTATAGCCTCAATCAATGCCCTAAGAATAATTTTGATATTACAAAAATGATAAGATTTTTTACATTTTAGCAACGGAAAGTCTAATGTACATTCAAGTTTGTATACATTGGAATATTGTGTACATTATTAGGATGTTAGGCAGATATTTTAAGCAACATTGGTTTAGACCATTGGATAGCATCCAAGAGGGTTATAAGGTACTTTTAGAGAACAAAAGATTACATACTCACATATCGGAGATCTCATCAGTTAGAGATCATCAGGTATACAGAACTCCGATTTTGATGGAATATGGGTACAATATTTTGTCACTATGGTGCAAATTGTGAAAACAAATTACAGTCTTTTATTCAAATAGCAACAGGAGTACATCAAAGTTAAGACACATAGACTTTAAGTTCCTGGTTGTTAATGTAAAAGTTCAGAGTTGCTAGGTGCCTATAAAGCATATTAGGACAAAATCCATGATTGCAGATCCACTTACTAAGGAACTACACCTAAGGTTTTATAAGAGCACACTACTCATATGGGTGTAATGTCATTTAAATGATATTTTGTTTTAATGGGAGTTTGTATTTCTAAATGCTTTTATGTTATAGACATATTTTCAGTTATTTCAGTTTAAAGATATTAAGTTTATTTTCTGCAGAAATAAAATTTTTTTGGTTTATTCACACTTTGGTTTTGGTAAGGTTTGATCTCACTAAGATTTAAGAGGACCAGTTGGAAATAGATATGTTTAGATCATATTACATGTAATTTCCATGCTACACATCCATACTTGATCTGTCATTTTTTTGTGTTAATATACGTGATCATGGATGGACTTAGTTATGATATATGTAACGAAAGTCGCCTTGGTTCTATATTAACATAATTAATGGAAGAGATTGT
Source organism: Gossypium schwendimanii (assembly GCA_013677275.1). NCBI lineage: Eukaryota > Viridiplantae > Streptophyta > Magnoliopsida > Malvales > Malvaceae > Gossypium > Gossypium schwendimanii. The sequence continues at coordinate 8,492 of JABFAF010274744.1, read as the reverse complement.
ACAGAATACCTTTTGGATATGATAGTAAATTTTTGAGCTCATAAGGTTATATAATGACTTGTAATTATAAAATAATTAGTATATATGTGGTCCAAGTGGGAGATTGTTGGAAAATATGGACATCACATACATAATAAGGGTAATTACATGTTATTATTTACTATCATGATAGGTTAACCCAAATTAAAAATGATCTAATTTGGTTAAAATTTTATTGGGATTTAATTATTAAATAAAATATGGGTCAAATATGTGTAGATACTCTAGTAATTGAGTTCTAATAAAATTATAATTAATGATGGGCTGATTAGGAATTAGAACTAATATGTCAATGTTATAAATATAGGGTTATGGTCCCCAAATTACACACAAGATATCTTTTCTAGTATCCCATCCTTAGGAAAGAGCAAATATTCTCTGAATTTCTTGCGTGCTAATTTGGAAGATCAAATCCCCAAGATCCAAAATACTTCAAGTTATTCATGAATTCAGGTACGCTTCCGCATCTAGTTTTATTCTTGATTATTCTTGATGATTTGACATGATAGATCTTGTTTTATTAAGTTTTATTTAAGATTTATTTTACAATTCTAATAGAATCTTCTGAACATATGTATATAAGTATGTATATATGGTTGATATGTGTTTATGGGACATGTTTTGTAATGGTTGCAATTGCTTGTGTATATGGTTAATATTACAGGTTCAATGAAATTGGTTATTATGGGAAATGCATGGCATGACTTATTTTGAGTTGAGATTGGTTCATGATATGTATGGATTAGATGTATAGAAGAGAAAGATTTGTGCTAATTGAATGATTATTGAATTGTGGTGTCAATGATGACACATTGGTTAGACATTTGAATTGTAGGTAATTGGTATGTTTTGACTTGTTTGAGAGTGTTTTTGGTTATGGTTTTAATATGGTTTTAGGCCTGGCTTGTGAATCAAGATAGTTGTAAAAATTTCCTTATTTTAGAAGCAAATTTTGGTGCAGATGGCTTGGCCACACGGCCGTGTCTCCCTTATTTTTAAAAATTTTAACTTTTTCCTAAATTTTCTATTTTGATTCAAATTGACCCCAAAATGTTTCCAATTTATTTTTAGGGCCTCGTAAACTTGATTTAAGGCCCGTAAGTGTATGTTTATTGTGGATTGATTGTGATTTGATTAATTGCAATTATATTGAATAATTGTTTTTAAGTAGTGCTAAATGTTTGAAATGTTATCGTAATACTTCGTGATCCCAATCCGGCGATGAAAACGGGTTAGGGGTGTTACATCATTTAATTAGGCTCGGAACATACTTGATTCGGCCACGTTAAAACCACTTACTTAGTCATTTAACTAAGTCAACCAGCATGATTAACCATCATTTTAATTATTAAAAATATTATTTAGCATTTAAATTTTATAGGTTAGAACCCACATCTTATATTTGCACAACCGTAGCACTACTTGCGAAACTCGCAATTTCTCCTTTATACTTAAATTGAACCTATATTAAAATACAATATTTATCGAGTTAAAATGCTGCCAAATCAACCCTAAAATAACCTCTTAAAGTTCAATCAAATATGTAACATCCTAAAAATTGAGGGTTAGGAGAATCGGGTTTGGGAATCGAGAGTGAGTGGTCATGACCTAATTTTTTAGATTATTTATGCATTTTTAGGAATAAATTAGGTATTGATTTGTTGGATAAGTGTTAGCGAAACGTTCCTTGAAACCCAAGTTCAAATCCCTTCTCTCTCACCATTTTTATTATTTTGCTAAATTTGCCTCAAACCCTAGTATGTGATACACCTTATTTTAAAAATAAATAATGCAAAATTATTTCAAAAATAAGGAAATAGCTTAGTGGTTAATTGATAAATGCTAAAGCATGAAAGTTAAATTGAGGCCCCAATTTTGAATCCTTTCCCATGTAAAATAACTATTTTTTTTTTTTTACAAAATCCCTTGTTTTAATGTGTGTGCCATCCATACCCTTGTAACCCTGGGCATAATTTTTAATTTTACACAAAATAATTAGCTTTTATTTTATTTTTACTCACCCTAGCCATTCCTCCCCTCTCCTCTCCTTGATCTTCAATTATTTTTCTTTCTACCTCCATTATTGCTGTCACCTACACCTAGTTTTACCATCTCTTTCTTTTTCTTTTTGTCTCAAGATTTGTTAACAACTTCTCCACCATCTTGCTAGTATTTTTCCTCACTAAAATCAGCCCCAAATATGAAATATTAACTCCATGATCGATCCCAAATAGTCATTGCTGTTTCTCTCAACTAGCTTGTGTAAGATCTCTTCTTTCTTCAATTTGTTGATTGATCTTGTTAATTAAAAATCTAAATTTCCATGTATTGAATTTATGAGAATTTTAAAGATTCTAAAGGTGTTTTCTAGATTTTTAATGAATCTTTAAATAATTTTTAAATTATCCCTGAATTTCGCCATCGTTGGTGGTGGTGCGTGCGCCTATGTCCAAGAAAGGGGGCTGTTGTAACACCTCTAACTCGTATCTGACGCCGAAACAAGGCTACGGAATATTATCGAAGTTTACAATACAAAATTTCAAACATTTCATCACATATCAATAAACACATTAAAACCAAGTCAAAATATCCACATTGTCCCTTATAGGAGCCCTCAAGGCCCTAAATATGCGTTAGAAACAAGTCGGGACTAAATCAAAAACTCAAAGAATTTTTTGGAAAAAATTGAAAATTTCAACTTTGCAGGGGTCACACGTCCAAGAGACACGCCCGTGTCTCAGGCCGTGTGGGCATTTGAAATAGGGACACACGGCTGTGTCCCAACCCGTTTCTGTGCTCGTGTAACTCACTGACTTGGGCCACGCGCCCATGTGCTAGGCCGTGTGCTAGGCCGTGTAATAGCCTGACTTGTAACCCTATGAAAGCTACAGGGGACACACAGCCATGTCACCTAGCTATGTGTGTCACACACGGCTGAGACACACACCCATGTCTCTGCTCGTGTGGACGAAAATAAGCCAAGCCATTTTTCTTACCCAATTTGGCATGTACCTACTCACAACATTTCACATAGTCTCAAGCCATTATAAGGCATCCAAATCAAGCATAAAAAAGTCTTATACATATGATATAGTTTCATACAATCAATATGCTCTTAGGCACCTCAAATGACAATATATAAACATGTTTAACCATGTATTCAGTTTGACCAAATAATCAACTAACTTGCATGCATATTTGCACCAATACATAGCAAATAATTTACTTACCAAAACACAACCATTTGGTACCAAAATGCCATTCTATAATTAGCATCAATAGTCTTTTAAGCTATTCAAACAAAGTACCAATTCTCAACAAGTCACAAGCCATATAAATTATGCATATTCATTTATCATTTCATCTTCCATCATTCAACTATATTGACCAAACCATCAACCATATTAAATCTAATATTTACATGCCAAAACCAAACGCATACCATCATCAAAATACCAAAACATAGCTAAAGAAATGACCACTCCAACAACTAACCATATAGGCCAACATTAGCCAATATACCTATACATGCCATTATAACCAAAATTAAATATCCAAAAGTACCAAAAGAGCCGATGGATAATGTGATATAGCTCCGACAAGTTTCCAACCCGAACGAGCTTCCGATTCACTATAAAATAACACAGAGTAATCATTTAAGCTTAGTAAGTCCGTATCACTTAGAATTTAACTTACCATTTGATCAAGTAATAGGTAAGTAACAAAGCATAACCCAACACACTTTGGCCAAATGCCTAAGCACATATACACCAACCATATTAGCCATGTAAGTACATATATGAACCAATAACCATGGATGAGCTCAGCAATTAATCAATTTCATATACATGTATCATCCATTTCATTTATCTACATATCATGTAACATCATTTCCATGTATTTCATTTGTATACCTGTAATAGTTCGTATCGAACTCATATCATTTTGTATCAGAACATTGTCTGTTGAACCGTTTAGAATACAGTTGGATACCCGAGATAGCTCACACATAGTATGCTAGCTCATATAACTGTAATCCATCAATTCATTTACGTGTATGCTCATACGAGCTGTGAACCGATATGCTCATTTGAGCTGAAGATCGGTATGCTCTCACGAGCCATAAATCTGTAACCCTAATGAGATGTCATTTGTATCCTATAGATTCCTATGGTTCAAACGGAGCTCACTAATCATCGTACTTCATTGGATATACACTCAATAGTTATATGTGACAAATCGTAGCATTTACATATATTTCAATTAAAACATATAAACGCAATTTAATTATACAAACTTACCTCGACGAGTATACGTAGATATGAAGGCTATTAATCTGAGACTTTCTCTTTGCCCCGATCTAACTCTATATAAGGTCTAACTGAATCTATACGAATAAATTTAGCTCAATTCAAAATATAATTCATTCAATCTAATCGAAAACTTATTTTCGGCAAAATTACCATTTTGCCCCAATACTGATAATTTCTTTGTAATTTAATCCCTAGGCTCGAAAAATGAAATTCATGCAATTTTACCCTTATCCAAGCCTAGTTGAATATCTCATACACTTATATCAGCCCACACATTTCACTAATTCACAAATTATACCATGTAATACTTACTAGTTTTCAATTTAGTCTTTATTTAAAAATTTCACCAAAAATCCATTTACAAAAGTTGTTTATCTAACAACAACCATCCATTTTCTATCATCAAACTTCAAAAATATTGTACATGCATCAATTTAAAAACCCTAATAGTTTAACATTTTCACAAATTAGTCCCCAAGCTAGCTAGATTAAGCTACAACGATCCGAAAACATAAAAATCATTAAAAACAGATTAAAAATACATACCTAATCAAAGGAATATGAATGGAAGAATGTCAAGCTTAACAATGGCTTCTTCCTCTTCTAATTTCAGTTGAACAAAAATAATGGAAGATGATGATTAATTCATTTCATTTGTTTTTTTATCATTAATTATCTATTTACAATTATAGCCTTTAAAATCATTAGTAATTACACAATATGGCAAGCCATCATATTCCACTAACACATTTATGATCTAATTACCATATAAGGACTTCTACTTTAAAGTTCTATAGCTATTTAATACCTTTAGCCTATAGAACTCCATTTTTACACTTTACGCGATTTAGTCATTTTTATCAAATTGAGCATGTAAACGGTAAAATTTCTTATCGAAATTTTTATACGGTAATAGTATCATGATGTAGACAATAAAATAATAATAAAATAATTTTTTTACTTCATATTTATGATCCCAAAACCTCTATTCCGATTTCACTAAAAATGGGCTGTTACAACCATTTTGTTTCTTTATTCTTGCCCATCTATTCCCAGAATTAATTTGAGTTCTTGAACCCTCCCAATCAGCCTTTAATCACATGTTAATTAGGGAAAGATGTTCTTGATTTATTAGCCATTGGGATCTTACAATTCGTGAAGTGTAAGTGTGATTAATTGTAAACTAATTTATTGTTTCGATAAAGTTGTTGGAAAAAGGTTATGGATTGATTAAATGAGGGATTTTAATCAATATTATCTACTTATTTTCCAGTATGTAATTGTGTTAGGTACTGACCGGATCACCCCAAATCAAACGTAAAGCCGAAAGACATTCGCGCGGTCATGATTCGTAACAACATAGTGTAAGAAATTTAACTAGTTTGTATTCGTAAAATAGTAGTAATTTTGAAGATTTTTTAGAACCCATAAGTGGGTCTTTAAGGGCTGTTTAAGAGATGAATTGATGGAATTTATACTAATTTTTTACTTAGGTTCGTTTCAAGGTTTATTAAGGAAAATTGAAAGATTCACTAGTGTACTGTAAGAAAGCGAAAAATAAGGTTTGGGTCCTAAACTCAAAAACTTAATTAAAAATGATAAATTTTTTTGATATATTTGATGATTTAGCTTGATGATTGGATTGGCATAATAGCCAAATAATCAATTTTGTAAGTGGCTGAACTAGGTACATTTCGAGCCCTAAAAGATTGATACGTTAGCAAAGTTGCTAGTTTGACATTGTGACTGTGTGAATGGTATTGTGATGCATGATTGTGTTATTTGGTATGAGATTGATTATATATATAGAATGATTGGTTGAGATATGAGTTTATCCATGATATAATTGCATGGATAGTTTGCTATGTTATATTGGAAAGGTTGATATACATGCACATTGGAAAACCGTAAAAGTATGTGAAATTGTGTAATGTTGAAAGATATAATCTTAATGGTAATTTGAAAGTTGGACATTGTTTTCATTTATTGAAAGTATGTGATTATTGAGGGCATGTTGAACATGTCAAATAAATGTGAAAAGTATTGATATATGATTCTGTATGACTTTGTGTGACATATTGCATTTAGTTCCGTAGAGTACCAGCGGCATATTAAGTCCACATTTATATTTAGTCGGTACACTGCACTTGGAGTACCGAGGGGATTGAAAATTTAATCGCATATTATGTTATTGGCGATTGTATTTCACTATGTGATACCCGATAGATTTTCTGCATTATTGATTATTTGGTGGTTTTATCACATTGAGCTATGCTCACATTTATTGGAGTTTGGCAAATGGGTTCTAGGGAACTCGTGGTGTGTAGCGGATGGTATGGGTAGGAACCTTTTTGCATTGCATCATGGTCACGACATATTCTAATATTATTGATTTATGCTACGTATTGTATTGTGTTGTATTGAATGGTATCGAAATTAATAATTTTTACTCGAATGAATGATGACCCATGCATATACATTGTTTGACATCAATTTGGTAACGACTATGTAATAACATGAAATTCCAATAATGGTTTTGTGTTCTTCTATTAAAGCTAATATGTTTCACTGTATTCAATATATGAGCTTTCATAAGCTCACCCCCAATAGTGTTTAACTTTTCAGGTAAACCCTAAAATTAGCATTGAACCCAACGTACAGAGAATCTCCTTCGACCTCAGGCTATTCTTAATAAGTATTATTAAGTCTTTATTGGTTTTGGTTTGTAATTTTTAATTATTTCTAGTCCGTGGCTTGGTAACTTTTCTTTTGGGGGGTTTTGCATGCATGGATTACTAAAGCATAATAATCGAAAAATGCATGATATCAGGATTAAGTAAAATTTGATATTATTTCCTAATTTCTGCTGCATTGTAAATGAACTATTTTTGAAAAATAAATTGATAAGGCAACTAGGTTTCCAAAATGACTTGAAAAATGGTTTTTCCACTGCATTAGTTTGACATCGATTTTTTATTAAGAAGAGTGACAAGGAAATGAATTTTTTTTCTTAAGCAACACTATCAATAATAAAATGAGTCTTAAGTATAGATTATCTAATAAATGAAATCTTCTAAACTAACTCAAAGTGCAAATACAATTTTTCTCTAAAATGAGTTTATTTAAAGTCTTCAAAAGTAACGTAAGTTAGCTTAGCCATTCCAGTGGCTAATGTAGCCTTATCAATCTAGCCGTACGTCTAGGCTGGGTTAGGGAGATTACAAAATTAGTGTTATCATAATAATTTTCAGATCCAAATCAACTAGGCTACTTACATTGATTTGATGTGAAACGTACGCGCGAACGAGATCTGTGGTCACTATTGATCCAAGACATTTAAATAAGCACCCAAACATAATTAATCCCCAAAAATAGGTAACCAAAAACCCAATTCAAACTTTAAAGCAATCAGCCAAAGTAGAAATTAACTAAACAGTGCAAAATCTCGCACAAGTGCAAAATCTACCCGTTAACCAGATCAGTTGTCGGATGAATGTCTTAGTTAACCATTGAATTAGGAATGTCTAAATCAGATCCAAATAGAGGTAAAAATTCAAAAACTCACAATACTAGGGGCGACAACTGAAGAGAAACGACAATCCCAAAATAATGGTGCTCTAAGGGGGTCGCAACACCACTTTAGGCGACAGAAAAGCTAGATCTAGGGCAGCATAAGGAGGGAACTTTGGATAGAAGAAATTTTTTAAGGGTTGGAATGACAATTTATTGGTTGTAAGAAAAACATCCAAAAATTGGCACACAGAGCACAACAACAGAGAAAGAAAAATAGGACTTATCGGTACTAATATGAATAAGGGAGAGGGGGCAGCAATGGAGCGGTAAAAAGGGAAGTTTAGGGCTGAAAATAGGGCTAGTTTAGGAGGTTTAAACTTTCAATAGGGTGGCTAGAAAAACAAAATAAAAGAAATATAACAAGGGGGTGACATAATTACGATGAAATCCTAGACAAATGAAGAACCTTTGAGAGAGAGAAAAAATAAGAGAGGAGAGGAAACAACTAGGGTAAGAGAAATGTAACACCCCAAACCCGGCCTAGATGTTATGATCGAATATGGCGATGTCACATGGAAAGGGATTTGAAGACAAGATTGTCGAGTTTAAAAACCGTTACAGTAAGTT